>OZ018322.1:60892790-61100290 GCA_963969495.1 Ceratothoa steindachneri
TATATATGATAAATAAGACCCACAAGGAAAATGGAAAAATAATTCTAAGTGCTTTCGTCTTTATTCTAAAAACCTCTTCATTGAATAACATCTATAGGTCAGCACAGACACTGTCTTAAATAATAAAGGGTGGGGGTGGGGGGTTAATATGGATGCCTGCATCCAAACCCTAACTAGGGGGTACAAATTCTTTAAACACTTAATTTGTGATTTAATATAATTAGATATGATAGGATCTAGGCTAAACAATCCATATCTAATTATATTAAATCACAAATTAAAGTGTTTAAAGAATTTGTACCTCCTAGTTAGGGTTTTGATGCAAGGAGCCATTTTAACCCCCCATTCCTTATTATTTAAGATATTGTCTGTCCTGACCTACGCTATTCCATGAAGAGGTCTTTTAGAATAAAGACGAAAGCGCTTGGAATCATAAATGTGAGTTTCTTTTCATATATATATATATATATATGTATAACTGAATCACGAAAATAAGGAACGTGAGGAATTTATGAATAACGTTACAGCCATGAGGAAAATGAAACAACGGAGAACTGCGAGGCCTTTCGACTAATGGTCCTTTACTGAGCAGACTAAAAGACAGTGAAAAAGAGAAAGATATTTATACACCTGATTAATGAAAATATGGGATATAAAGATTAAAAGGGGTGGGATTAACAGATACCTGGGAAAAACCTATTAACAAGATGAGCCGTCAGGGTTAAAAAAAAAAAATATATATATATTTTTTTACGGGTTACAAAAGAAAGGGGGAGGCAAAGCTTGGGATTTTTTTTTTTTTTTTTTTAAGAGCTCATCTGGCGACTGCCTACTTGGGCATTAGTCGCCGTATTAAAACTGGCCTAGTTCTAGGCTACTTTAAAATGAAATTAAAGAGAGAAAAAAAAACAAAACAACACCCCAAAAGGGGGAAAGGAAGCAAGCTGGTGCGTCGGGGAGAGGTCCCCCCGGCGCAGGAGCGTGCAACTAAAGAAAAAAAAACAAACAAAAAACAAAAAATGCAAAAAAACAACAAAAAAAAAAAGAAACAAACCTTGCTTAAATAATAGGGAGAAGGCCGGCCTCCCCCAAGAAGTCAACAAGTCCACAAGTCAGTGTGCACGAATCTGTCCCGAGCACAAGGGACAGGCGGTAGTGACCCCGCCCATCCCGGTACTGGGACAGGTATCGTGCGCGAAGATCACCCAGACTGGGACATTCGACAAGAATGTGCCGAACAGTCTGGGGGACGACGCAGTCGTTGCAATAGGGCTCAGGCGAGCGCTCCATCAGATAGCGATGCGTCACACGAGTGTGTCAGATTCGGAGACGACAGAAAGCAACCTGAAGCCGCCGCGGCATTGGGGGATAGGTCCATGGGAACAGTCGCGGCGCAATGGCACGCAACTTTAAGTTCCCTTCGACCGTCTCCCATCTTCTTTGCCAAGCAGTCCGAAGAGCTGCCCGTATTCCTGCCATGTAGTCGGTGTGAGGAAGAGCGAAACGCTGGTCCGGTCGCAGAGTCCTCGCGGACTCTTTGGCGCCCTCCTCGGCGCGCTCATTCCCCGCAATTCCTACATGTCCAGGAACCCAGCAGAAGATAATCTCGACATCTGCCCGGCTCGCCAAAACCGTGGCGTCACGGATATCGCGAACCAGGGGATGCGGAGATTCCAATGCCCCGAGAGCACTCAGGGCGCTTTGTGAGTCGCTATAGATCACAATCCGGTCTCCGAACCGGGCACGTCGCGTAATCTCCCGTACCGAGTGGTGTATTGCCACCAGCTCGGCCGTGAAGACAGACACAACGCCTGGCAGATCCCCGCTGACTTCAAACAGACGGGATACGGCGTGGAAGCGGACCCCCTCTTGGGACTTGGAGCCATCCGTATACACTGGCACGGTACCAGCGTGACACGATGTGTGCTCCAAAAAGGTCGAACGCAATACTCCCGGCGCAGTACAAGCTTTGAGAGCAGAGGCGTGGCGACAAATAGCCAAATGTGGTACCCTCCAGGGTGGCGTCCTGGGCAGAACCAGGGGCGCCACCGGCCCGAGAGCTATATCTACCTCTCGAAGGAGTTTCCTGGCCCTAAACCCAAAGGGCTTAGGGTATGACTGGCGTCTCTCGGCGGCATAGGCACCATCGAGATCAGCTGCGGATGCAGTGAGAGCTGTTGGCGACTGAGGGAGGCGCCTGGCTCGCGCGTACAGGCGAGTGATGCACTGCACGCGGCGCAGAGCGAGTGGCATCTCCCCAGCATCGACCAACAGGCTCTCAATGGGGGAAGTGCGGAAGGCACCGGTCGCAAGGCGAAGGCCGGTGTGGTGGATTGAATCCACCTTCCGCAATAAACGCTCGGCTGCGGATGCATAAAACTCGCATCCGTAGTCGAGCTTCGAGCGAACAAAGGATCGATAAAAAAGTAAGGCGGTAGCCCTATCAGCGCCCCAAGCGCTGAACGTCACGGAACGGAGAATGTCCATGGCGCGGGTACAAGAGACCCTAAGGCTGCGAATATGAGCCTCCCAGGTGAGGCGTCGGTCGAATACAAGACCAAGGAAACGGTGCGACTCAACCACATCCAGGCGCACCCCATTAAGAAACAAATCTGGGTCGGGGTGAAGCCGTGGATGGCGGCAGAAGTGCACCACCTTAGTCTTGGCCAAAGAAAACCGAAACCTGTGCGCTTCGGCATAGCGAGAGACGCGGTTCAATGCCTGTTGGAGTCGACACTCCAGAGTTGGCATCTGGGCCGCGCCAAAAGAGATCGAAAGGTCGTCCACGTAGAGCGTAGCGAGAACATCTTCCGGCAGCACCGAGGTGATGCCGTTGATGCTCAGGGCAAAGAGTGTGACACTGAGGACACTTCCCTGCGGGACACCCTCTTCCTGCTCCTTTGGGGCAGAGAGGGCTCCCCCCACCCGTACGCGGAATCGACGATCTCGCAAAAATTCAAATATAAACATTGGGAGGCGTCCCCTCGCCCCCATCGTGTGGAGAGTCTCCATGATACCGTATCGCCATGCGGTATCATAGGCCTTCTCCAGATCAAAAAACACCGTGGCGTAGTGCTGTCTACGAAGGAAAGCCTCGCAGACGGCATTTTCCAGTCGGAGCAGAGCATCCGACGTGGAGTGAAACTTACGGAAGCCGCACTGTGCAGAAGACAGATGGCCTCCGCTGTCCAGGAAATAGGCTAATCTAACATTTACCAATTTCTCCATCAACTTGCACACGCAAGAGGTTAGAGAGATTGGGCGGAAACCGGTCGGAGTAGAGTGATCTCTCCCCGGCTTGCGAAAGGCAAGCACAGTAGCGATTCGCCAGGAGTCTGGGAGAAGACCTTCCACCCAGATCCTGTTGAACATATCTAACAGAAAGGCCATGCCTCGCTCACCCAGGTGTCGAAGCATGGCGTACGGGACATCGTCCGGACCATGGGCGGTGTCCGCGCACGAAGCGAGAGCGGAACGCAACTCACTCACAGTAACTTGTCATTGAAGGGTTCTCCGCCTCTGGAGGTAAAGTCCAGCCGGCGGCCTTCCGCGACATCACGACGTGCATTGAATGCTGGCGGAGCAGCATCACGGCTAGAGAATGCGGAGAAAGCGGTCGCTAAGGATTCCGCCACGGACGCGGGGTCCGAGATTGCGGTCCCATTCTCCTGGAGAACGGGAAGGGGGTCCTGCGAGAACTTGCCCCGAATCCTTTTGACTCGCTTCCACACCTCAGCTAAAGGGGTCTTCCCGTTAACTGAAGACAGGTATGCCCGCCAAGAAGAGCGGCGGGCGTGATTCGAAATATACCGGAACCTAGCCCTAGCCCGACGAAATTCAGCGACAGTGAAATCGTTCGGGCGGCGCTTATAGCGCATGTAGGCATAACGCTTCTGTTTGAGGGCCGTCTCACACTCGGCCGACCACCATGGGAGTGGTCGGCGTGCAAAACGGACAGACGTCCTAGGAATAGTAGTCAGGCCCACGGCGATGAGGTTG
This sequence comes from Ceratothoa steindachneri, assembly GCA_963969495.1. NCBI lineage: Eukaryota > Metazoa > Arthropoda > Malacostraca > Isopoda > Cymothoidae > Ceratothoa > Ceratothoa steindachneri. The sequence continues at coordinate 60,896,790 of OZ018322.1, forward strand.
CCGGAGAAGAACTCAACGGCCTCATCTACCGACCTAAACTCCTCGACTGAGATAGAGAATTCAGTCATTTCCTGAAATGCAGGCCACCGCGCCCGCGCCAAGCACCACCGAGGTGGTCTCTCAGGCGGCAGTTGCCCTGAAAAGGATATTTGAATGGGAAAGTGATCACTACCATGGAGGTCATCGACCACCCCCCAATCAAAATCAGGCTGTGCATCCGAAGAGCACAAAGATAGGTCAAGGCAAGAAAATGAAGCGGTTCTCGGACAGTGATGCGTAAACTCATCCACGTTTAGGACACCCATCTCAAGCTCTTCGATCAGATCGGCAAGGACTTGTCCCCTGGGATTTATGGAGTAATCTCCCCAGAGAGGATGCCTGCCGTTCAGATCTCCAAGCAAGAGATAGGGCCTCGGCAACCGTGCCACGACGCGGCGGAAGTCCCCCGCGTTGAAGTCAGCTGACGGTGGAATGTACGCAGAAATGATAGTATACCTCCTATCCAGGTGTAGCTGCACAGCCACTGCCTGAAAGGAGGTATCTAAAGAGAAAGGAAGAACGGAGACATCATGCCGGGTGTAAACTGCGCATCCCCCAGCCCGGCCATCCCGCGGTGGTGGGGTCGCAAGACCCTTATACCCCGGGAGGGCAGGCAGGGGGCACGCGCCTAGCATGGTCTCCTGCAAAAAAATAGCTAACGGGGAACGGGACGAGGCGAGCCTCTGCAGCTCCTCCCAGTTGGCCCGGAGTCCACGGCAATTCCATTGAAGGAATACACCCTCCAGGCCTAGCTCGGAGACGCGGGGGCCCTCCTCGAATTGAAGACCCTCACGGGAATGGCCGTACGCTTCCCGGGGGCAGAACCCCAGGCGCTGTTGGCCGGACAAAGCGCTGGAGGCGCTGTCGCCTTCGAGGACTTATTGGGGGAGGTTGGGCTCGCCATGCGAGTCTTTTCCTCCCTCCGCCTCGAAACCTTAGGCGGGCGCTGCGGCTTCGGAGGCGGGGGGGCCTCTTTTCGAGGAACCACCGTGTCCGAGCCACTCGCTCCACCTCGGGGCGCAATGCTTGGGAATCACATATGCAATATGAAAAAAAAAAAAAGTTTACACATGATAACTAGAAAATATGACAAGAAAAATATGAGGAAAGGTTTTTTTTTTTTATATATATAAATAAGCTAAAATAACTTCTATGTGGTAATCATTAATTCAGAAATTTTATCTTTAAAGTCATTCTTAAACATTCTTTTGATACAAGGGTCCAAAAAATACATTCCAGGGCTGAGATTAAAATTTGAAGTCAGTTGTATAAATGCTGATTCTAAAAGATTTTGTGAAAAAAAGTCATTTGATTTGGCAATCACAGAACTCTCCTTCCAATTAATACGATGGGAATTTTCACTCAAATGGATAAAAATGGCATTTGATGTTTGCCCAGTGTTTACAGAGTACTTATGTTGCTTAATACGCACATTCAGATCCTTGCTAGTTTGCCCAATATAAAATGAAGGGCAATCCAAACAAGGGATTTTATAAATTACGTTATTTGTTTCATTAGGGCAATTTTTTATTAACATTCTTTTTAAAGTATTTGTATAAGAGGAAACAAGATTTACATTAAGTGTTTTTAACAATGTTTTTACGGTTTCAAAGCCATTAAAATAAGGTAAAATGAGGATATTCTTGGGCGCTTCCTTCTCAATAGTACTTTTGTTATAAAACTTTTTGGGGGCTTTATTATAACAAATATCAAGTATATTTGCTGGATAACACAAGTCTGCACCGATTTTTCTGCACCGAAAATTCCCATCGTATTAATTGGAAGGAGAGTTCTGTGATTGCCAAATCAAATGACTTTTTTTCACAAAATCTTTTAGAATCAGCATTTATACAACTGACTTCGAATTTTAATCTCAGTCCTGGAATGTATTTTTTGGACCCTTGTATCAAAAGAATGTTTAAGAATGACTTTAAAGATAAAATTTCTGAATTAATGATTACCACATAGAAGTTATTTTAGCTTATTTATATATATAAAAAAAAAACAAACCTTTCCTCATATTTTTCTTTTGTCATATTTTCTAGTTATCATGTGTAAACTTTTTTTTTTTTCATATTGCATATGTGATTCCCAAGCATTGCCTCCCCCTTTCTTTTGTAACCTGTAAAAAAATATATATATATTTTTTTTTTTTTAACCCTGACGGCTCATCTTGTTAATAGGTTTTTTCCAGGTATCTGTTAATCCCACCCCTTTTAATCTTTATATCCCATATTTTCATTAATCAGGTGTATAAATATCTTTCTCTTTTTCACTGTCTTTTAGTCTGCTCAGTAAAGGACCATTAGTCAAAAGGCCTCGCAGTTCTCCGTTGTTTCATTTTCCTCGTGGCTGTAACGTTATTCATATATATATATTGGGTAGGAGTCTTTCTTGAATGCAAATTTTGTTGAAGACCATTGTGTATTTTTCCTTAATTAATTTCCTTTGGCAACTTTCTCTTCTTTTATCTTTTTTATTCCATCTTGTAGATGGTGGATTACTTGTCCAGTATTCATCTCTCTTTTAAATGAATGAGTTTGGTAATGGTAAAAATCAAACTAAATTGCTAAGATTTCAATCTTATTCAATCATCTTCGGAGCATTTTGAAGTGTTTTTGCCTCCTTTACCAGTGCAATGAGTGGAGTGAGGAGTGGAATGCAAATTTTGTTAAAGAGAATTGTGTATTTTGCCAAAGGAAATTAATTAAGGCAAAATACACAATGGTCTTCAACAAAATTTGCATATATATATATGAAAAATTGCGGCAGAAACTAAATATAGTCATGAAAGCAAATGGTAAATTTGCTGGGTCTCTATATATAGATGATTTTAAAACTTGTTGACTGATTTTGGGCCTGTCGCAGGCAGTGGGTTAAATAATCGGATACAATCTAAGACCTCAAAACAATTTTAAATCAATATTAAACCCCTTACCAATCACCACCATACCCATCTGCACCACTCAAATTGCAATATATTAAAATTACTACCAGCAATGTATGAGGGGCATTAACTTAAATTATCAGGTTCAAAGGGGTTCATCAAATAAATTACCGACCCTTCTCCCCTTAAAGAGATAAATTTAATATTCAGTAAAAATTTCCTCAAACATCATATGATATACATACCCACTGATTAGGGGCTTCTTGGTTTGGCCTTCCAGATAACGACTTTTGACGATTTTCTTCAAACTGGAAAAAAAATTTTGCTTAAGAATTGGGAGGGGGGGGGGGAGGTATTATGAGAATGAACAAAAAAACTGGTATAATCTCAAATTTTCCTTACTCTGCCCTTTAAACAATGAGGGGAGGGAAACAGAAGAAATAAATTGATAGCCTTGGTAAAAATGTTTGAAGAATGTCAATTACAAGTTCTAGTATCTATAAATGATAGAATTAGAAGGAAAATACAGAAACTAGCAAGGCAAAGGTTAAGGGAGGTAAAAATATATGAAAAGTAGTCAAAATTACAAAACCTGAATATCACTTGGGATGGTAAGGACTTTAACAAGAGTTAACTCTTCTAAATCTGTTCCATTATGCAACAAGGAAAGGACTCTTTGGGCATCCAGAAACAAATTTATACAAACTACTCATTGTATAAACAAACAAATCCAAATGCAGAAAATTTACAAGGAAAACTTTTTTCATATACTAGAGCATATCTATATGATTTCAATGGCAGCCAATAACTTTAGATTTATCAATAAATGTTAATGGTACTTTAACAGTTTTTAACACATTCACACTATAACATAACATAATTTCACAGATGACAAAAGCCACAAGGGCCTATCAAAGGTCAGCCGCATCTGTCAAAACCCACCCACATAGGACTATATCAGATCATGCAACTACTTTATAAACAATCCATAGGATTATGTCAGATCATGCATCTACAATATACAATTTAAACAATCCATAGGATTGTGTCAGATCACGCGCCCACAATATACAATTTAAACCAGCCACACGAGCGGATCAAAGACAAAAAGCACCATCGCCAGGGAAAGACCAAATCAAAGTCCCTCAAAATATAATATAACAGATGACAAAAGCCACAAAGGCCCATCATAGGTCATCCGAGTCAAACGGCCTCTTTTTGAAGGCAACAAAACTCCCAAGAAAACTACAACTAGAGGATTGCTTGCTCTTTTTTTTAGAGCTCATCTGGCAACTGCCTACTTGGGCATTAGTCGCCGTATTAAAAACTGACCTATAACTAGGCTACTTTAAGATAAAATAGGATAAAAAATACCCCACCCCCCCAGCAAAAGGAAAGGGAAGTGAGCAGTAAGCAAGCTCCTACATTCGGGGAGGTCCCCCCAGCGCAGGAGCGTGTGACCTATAAGAGGGAAAAAAAGCAACAAAAACCAAAAAAAACCTGCTTAAATAATAAGGAGAAGGCCGACCTCCCCCCAGAAGTCAACAAGTCAATGTGCACGAACTTGTCCCAAGTACAAGGGACAGGCAGTAGCGACCACGCCCACCCTGGTACCAGGACAGGTAATGTGCGCGAAGATCGCCCAGACTGGGACATTCAACAAGAATGTGTCAAACAGTCTGGGGGACGATGCAGTCATCGCAATAGGGCGCAGGCGAGCGCTCCATCAAATGGCGATGCGTCACACGAGTGTGTCTGATTCGGAGACGACAGAAAGCAACCTAAAGCCTTCGCGGCAATGGGGGATAGGTCCATGGGAACAGTTGCGGCGCAATGGCACGCAACTTTAAGTTCCCTTCGACCCTCTTCAGACTGCTTGGCAAAGAAGCCAAGCAGTCTGAAGAGCTGCCCGTATTCCTGCCATGTAGTTGGTGTGAGGAAGAGGGAAACGCTGCACCAGTCGCAGAGTCCTCGCAGACTCATTGGAGCCCTCATTCCCTGCAATTACTACATGTCCAGGAACCGAGCAGAAGATAATCTCGACATCTGCCCAGCTCGCCAAAACCGTGGCGTCACGGATATCGCAAACCAGGGGATGAGGAGATTCCAATGCCCCGAGAGCACTCAGGGCGCTTTGTGAGTCCCTATAGATCACAATCTGGTCTCCGAACCGGGCACGTCGCGTAATCTCCCGTACAGAGTGGTGTATTTCCACCAGCTCGGCCGTGAAGAAGGACGCAGCGCCTGGCAGATCCCCGCTGACTTCAAACAGACGGGATACGGCGTGGAAGCGGACCCCCTCTTGGGACTTGGAGTCATCCATATACACTGGCACGGTTCCAGCGTGACAAGAGGTGTGCTCCAAAAAGGTCGAGCGCAATACTCTCGGCGCTGTACAAGTTTTGGGAGCAGAGTCGTGGCTACAAATAGCTAAATGTGGTATGCTCTAGGGTGGCGTCCTGGGCAGAACCAGGGGCGCCACCGTCCCAAGAGCTATACCTAGATCTCGAAGGAGTTTCCTGGCCCTAATCCCAAAGGACTTAGGGTATGATGGCGTCTCTCGGCGGCATAGGCACCGTCGAAATCAGCTGCAGATGCAGAGAGAGCTGTTGGGGACTGAGCGAGGTGGCAGGCTCGGGCGTACAGGCGAATAATGAACTGCATGCGACGTAGAGCGAGTGGCATCTCCCCAGCATCGACCAACAGGCTCTCAATGGGGGAACTGTGGAAGGCACCGGTCGCAAGGCGAAGGCCGGTGTGGTGGATCGAATCCACCTACCGCAATAAACACTCGGCTGTGGATGCATAAACCTCGCATCCGTAGTCGAGCTTCGAACGAACAAAGGATCGATAAAAAAGTAGGGCAGTAGCCCTCTCAGGGCCCCAAGCGCTGAACGTCACGGAACGGAGAATATCCATGGCGCGGGTACAAGAGACCCTAAGGCTGCGAATATGAGCCTCCCAGGTGAGGCGTCAGGCGAATGCAAGAAGAAGGAAACGGTGCGACTCAACCACATCCAGGCGCACCCCATTAAGAAACAAATCTGGGTCTGGGTGGAGCCGTGGATGGCAGCAAAGAAAACCGAAACCTGTATGCTTCTGCATAGCGAGAGACGCGGTTCAATGCCTGTTGGAGTCCACGCTCCAGAGTTGGCATCTGGCCCGCGCCAAAAGAGATCGAAAGGTCATCCACGTAGAGCGTAGCGAGAACTTCTTCCGGCAGCACCGAGGTGATGCCGTTGATGCTCAGGGCAAAGAGTGCGACACTGATAACACTTCCCTGCAGGACACCCTCTTCCTGCTCCTTTGGGCGGGAGAGAGCTCCCCCCACCCGTACGCGGAATCGACGATCTCGCAAAAATCCAGATATAAAGACTGGGAGGCGTCCCCTCGCCCCCATGATACCGTATCGCCATGCGGTATCATAGGCCTTCTCCAGATCGAAAAACACCGTGGCGTAGTGCTGTCTACGAAGGAAAGCCTCGCAGACGGCATTTTCCAGTCGGAGCAGAGCATCCGACGTGGAGTGGAACTTGCGGAAGCTGCACTGTGCACAAGACAGATGGCCTCCGCTGTCCAGGAAAAAGGCTAGTCTAACATTTACCAATTTCTCCATCAACTTGGACACGCAAGAGGTTAGAGAGATTGGGCGGAAACCGGTCTGAGTAGTGTGATCTCTCCCCGGCTTGCGAAAGGCGAGCACAGTAGCGATTCGCCAGGAATCTGGGAGAAGACCCTCCACCAAGATCCTTTGAACAAATCTAACAGAAAGGCCATGCCTCTCTCACTCAGTGTCGAAGAATGGCGTACGGGACATCGTCCGGAACATGAGCGGTGTCCGCGCACGAAGCAAGAGCGCAGGGCAACTCACTCCCAGTAAACCTGTCATTGAAGGGTTCTCCGCCTCTGGAGGTAAAGTCCAGCCGGCGTCTTTCCGCGACATCACGACGTGCATTGAATGCTGGCGGAGCCACATCCTGGTTAGAGAATGCGGAAAAAGCTGTCGCGAAGGAATTCGCCACGGACGCGGGGTCCGAGATTGAGGTCCCATTCTCCTGGAGAACGGGAGGGGGGGTCCTGCGAGAACTTGCCCCGAATCCTTTTGACTCGCTTCCACACCTCTGCAAAAGGGGTCTTCCCGTTAAGTGAAGACACATATGCCCGCCAAGAAGAGCGGCGGGCGTGCATCGAAATATACCGGAACCTAGCCCTAGCCCGACGAAATTCAGCGACAGTGAAATCGTTCGGGCGGCGCTTATAGCGCATGTAGGCATAACGCTTCTGTTTGAGGGCCGTCTCACGCTCGGCCGACCACCATGGGAGTGGTCGGCGTGAAAAACGGCCAGACGTTCTAGGAATAGTAGTCAGGCCCGCGGCGATGAGGTTGCCGGAGAAGAATTCAAAGGCCTCATCTGCAGACCTAAACTCCTCGACTGAGATAGAGAGCCTACCACCGAGGTAGGCTCTCAGGCGGCAGTTGCCCTGAAAATGATAATTGAATGGGAAAGTGATCACTACCATGGAGGTTATCGACCACCCCCCAATCAAAATCAGGCTGTGTATTCGAAGAGCACAGAGATGGGTCAAGGCAAGAAAATGAAGCGGTTTTCGGGCAGTGATGCGTAAACTCATCCACGTTTAGGACACCCATCTCAAGCTCTTCGATCAGATCGGCAAGGACTTGTCGCCTGGGATTTATTGAGTAATCTCCCCAGTGAGGATGCCTGCCATTCAGATCTCCAAGCAAGAGAAAGGGCCTCGGCAACAGTGTCACGACTCGGCGGAAGTTCCCCGCGTCGAAGTCAGATGACGGTGGTATGTACGCAGAAATAACAGTATACCTCCTATCCAGGTGCAGCTGAACAGCCACTGCCTGAAAGGAGGTATCTAAAGTAAAAGGAAGAACGGAGACATCATGCCGGGTGTAAACCGCGCATCCCCCAGCCTGGCCATCTCGCGGTGGTGGGGTAGCAAGACCCTTATACCCCGGGAGGGATGGCAGGGGGCACGCGCCTAGCATGGTCTCATGCAGAAAGATGGCTAACGGGGAACAGGACGAGACGAGCCTCCGCAGCTCTTTTCGAGGAACCACCGTCTCCGAGACACTCGCTCCACCACTAGGCGTGGGCGAAAGAGCCGAAGCTCCTTTCTTGCTGTCCTCCTTTCGGGAAAAAGCATTAGGAACTCCGGAAGATGGCCTAGCGACCAACTTCAGGGGGGTTGCCTCCTGTGAGTCTAACGATTCGGTGGAGGCGCGTGGCCGTTTCGCCTTACGGGACACGGTCACGCTGGGGAAAGACGGGGGGCCCTGGTTTTAGCCGGGGCTGGGTGTGAGTGAACCCTTTTTGCCGCCAGCTTTACCAGGGGAGCGCCCAGGTTGAGTAGAGCCTGCAGAAGGGCTCCGAATGGGCACGGAAACAACCATGCTCGTTATCCTGGATGAGCCAGGAGCAGAGGGTGCCTCTCTAACTATTGAGGCATATGATGTCCCAGGCAGAGCCAGGCGCACCAGGACCAAGTCCTTACCCTCATGGAATGAGAGTCGATCCTGGGCCTGAACGGTCAGCATTTCCTTCTCAAGGAGATAAGCACCACATTGCTTCAAAGAAGCGGGGTGCGGCTCTCCGCAATTGACACACTTGGCCACACATGATTTAGACTTATCGTGTGCAGCCTTGGAGCAATTTACACAGACTTCGGGTGACCCCGATTTGCACATCAACAAGAAAGATTTGTATGGCCAAAGAGGTGACAGTAATAGCACCGCCGTGGCAGTAGCACGAATGCCTTCATGTGGTAGCGGTACCAACCGCACGCACGGACTCAGGTAGCTTGTCACAGTCGAACGTGCCGAAGAGTGTAGGGGTGGGTCTCAAGGCCTCTCCCTGTTTTCTCCTCACACGTTCGACCTTGACCGCCGTATGGTCAGCCAGCTCTAGGGTGATGTCCTCAATGGAGTAGTCAATGAGTTCCCTCGCATAAACTACTCCTTTCACAAAGTTCATGGTAGAGTGCGGCGTCACACTCACTGGGGTGCCATGAAGTGTCCAAAGAGCACTTATCTTGGCCGCCTCGGCGGGATTCGCCAGAAGGCTCCCATCTGAGAAACGGGTCACCTTCGGCTCTCTACAAATTGTACTAGCTAATCCTCTCCTCTGATGGATCATGTTGCCCTTGGCAAACATGCTGCCATCAGTGGAGCGAATAACGAGGAAGCGTTTGAAGCCAGCAGGCTCGAAAATGCCAGGTAACCTCTGAATCAAGGGCCCTGATGTTATCGATGCCCCGCCCTGTGCACTTTTGGTCTTTTTTATATTCGTGGGCTCCCACCCGGGGGGCAGAGGGGCCGGATGTGCCAATCTTGGCTTAGTCGCTTGCCAAAGTGGCAGAGGACCCATCCGTCCCTGCAGCCCCCGGGGATGGAGAGGAGCCCCGAGTCTTCTTTGTCTTTTTCGTCAAGAGCAAGGCGGGGAATGAACCCGCTTCTCACCTCTGCCAGGAGAAGCCCCCTGGCCAGATGGACCGGCCTCAGCCAGGTCCTTCTCCGAAATGGAGAAGATCCTGGTGGTCGTAGGGGCACCTGTCAGAGGAGATCCCTCTCCTCCTTGTACTGCCTCAGAAACCCTAGCCATTTGACAAGGTCCTTGCATAGGGGCAGGTCGGGTTCGGTGTTTGGCACCAAGCCCGGATTCCCCCCCATGGAAGGCCCTACCGTCTGAGGCTGGGTTTCCTCAAGGACCATGTCTATCACAGGAGGGGCCTCCAGTTGGCCATCCGCTCCCAGGACATTGCAGGTCCCCTTGGCAGCATCACCAGTCTTGTGTGGGGAGGAACAGGCCTTGACCCTGCCAAGGTTTAATATTCTTGCCAGCAGGTCTTTTGAGGGAAGCGACTGAACGGGCCTGGCTTCCCTCTCCCCCCTAAGGGGGTTTGCACGACCGAGGCGCTTCAATGAGGAGCAGCTGGCTATGGGGTGAGGGAGAGCCCCCCTGCACCCGTAGGCGAAGGAGAGGAGTAAGCCTCCTCTTCGGTTAGAGAAATATGGAGGGTTCCCTACGTAAGCACAGGGGGAGGGGGGGGGGACCTCAATTTTTTTTACTGGAGCTGCCCGAGGGCGGCTCCGTCGTTTGTTCAGGGGGAATTGAAGGGGGGAGGGGTTAGACTCATCATTGGGCATGGTGACCCTCTTTTTATTACGGGATACAACCGCTCATCACCTCTCACAGTTACCCGCACTGCAAGAGGTGCTTACAGGCCTGGCAGAGCCAGGCGCCGCCATTTGGGACCACCTCTCCCGCCTGGTGGCCTGGCAGTCCATCAGCATGGCGGCTCCACCTTGAACACAGCGGAAAAGGATAGATTGTGAAGAGGAGAGGAAAAGGGATGTGAGGAAGGTATGGGTGGGGATGAAGCAGGTTGTTAAAAAAAACCCATCCCAAACCGGAGCTCAGGTGTTAGGGAACGTTGTCCCCTACCCCTCAGCCCCGATCCGGGATGGTTGGCTTGAGAAGAATTTAGTGGGAGAAAGTTGTGGGAGAGGTTGTATGAAATGCGAGGAAATAAGTGTTTTGAAGGAAGGAGAAGAGGCTAAACTGGGGTTGGATGGGGTGCTGAGTCCCGTCAGCACGGTGACCAGGATGGCAAATTGCCGCGCCCCTTACGGGGCCAGAGGATTGCATTCACAAACAAGGGTATCACCAATCAAGGCTTATCAAGAACTAAATCATGCAGCTATAGATATATACAAACAATAGTAATATATACAAAACTTAGGAACCATCACAACCTTCCCTCCCCATAAACTCATCCAACCTACTCTTAAATACATTTAAATTTGGACTACCTACTACCCTCCGCGGCAATTTGTTCCAGAAGTCCACCAATCTATTGGTGAAAAAATATTTTCTTAAATCCAACCTACACCCTTGCTTTTTAATTTTCAAGTGGTGACCTCTAGTCCGATTTCCATCATCTAACTCAAAAAACTTGCTAATATCCAATTTATCTATCCCATAAAAAATTTTAAACAGCTCAATCATATCCCCTCTAACACACCTCCTTTCAAACGAGAACATATTTAATACCCTATTTAGGTAGCGACCTTCTGTTTAATGCAGGAGTGAATTGTGGTACATTATAATATTGATGGGTATCTTTGACAACAAATCAAGAGAGAGAATAGGAGAAACCACAAGTGGTACAAGGTTCTTTATTACTGACGTTTTGCTCCAGAGGAGTGAAACATGTAATAAAAAAAACTTTGTACCACATATATTTTCTCATATTCTTGTATGAGTTGGCATTTATTTTAAAAGAAAAACTAACTTCTTAAAATATCCTTTGCCCACTTTTCAACCAACCTTTTTACATCTCCTAATTCTCCTTTAGCATCTAAATATCAAATTTGTGTTTAAATACAGTTCTACTTTGTATTCCATTCTGGTAAACAACTCTTCTTACAAATTAGACATTGCTGATTCTATAAAATGTAGGGATTGCCCAAAAGTATACATAGGCAATTCATGAAAATAACTAAATGTATGCATTAAACATCTAGCCAATGTTTGTACACATTCAATCAGTAATTAATTGGGACAGTGCTGGTCCCATTTCAAATTGTAGTAATACCACCTCACAATTTTTGGAAATGTGTTTGTATACAATTTATCGATTGGTAACTTTAATATAAACCACATTATCTCAGCTTTAGATCTGATCATCATGTATTTAATCAAAATACAAAACCAAAAACTATTCCTTAGTCCCACCCAACTGGGTTTCTGCCATTTTTTATGCGCTTCTATAGTGGCTAGTTATCTTTGTTTGTGCTCACTAATGCCTAGAAAGGATAGTACAGATGTTAAGAGGGTAAAATAAATATATATATAGTAGCAACCATAATTATTCAGACACTTAGTTTTCCATCACAAAACTTACAATAGCTCCAAACCAAATAATAGTAAGTAATGCATGATACATTACAGATATAAACTAGGTGTGGCTATAAGTTATACATATGCATTGTACATGTTAAGATGGATGGAACTAAGTTATATGCAAAAAAGCATATTTATTCCAAAATTATGGTAGTCAAAATGATCAGACAACTTAATTTGATTACATATATCTTTGAGACAGCCAACTAATTCTTAGCACTTTCAGTCATTACCTTATCAAGTTCTGAGCAGCAAACATGCCTAGGGGAGCCACTACAGGTGCCTATATCCAGGATCTAATTTTTAAACCCAGACAAGCAGATCATCCCTTCATCAGATTAATAGCTGAAAGGGCAAAACAAGCCAAAAATATTGTATATAATATTGTATAACATAACAATGCCACAGGCTCATGTATCAGTGGAATATCTATTGGTAGGCCTAGGAAAACATCAGAGATGACAAAGCTATTTCTGTATTCAAAAAAGAACCGATACAAGAAAGCATAAAGGATTTTCCCAAGTAAATGAAACTATGGATATTAGTGTCTCCAGCAAGGCAGTATCACACTGCCTGATGGAAAGATCTTTAAAATCTTGCACACCAGCAGTCAACCCATTGATCAACCCTAAAAACTAGAAAGCTGATTATGCTTCACCACAAAGCACATTAGATGGACAGAAGACCAATGGTCTAAAGTACACATCAGCGATGAATCAAAGTACAATTTTTTTGGTTCAGATGGCAGGAGGTTCATCCAGTGAAGACCTGGGAAAAGATTATTCATGAACTGTGTAAAGAGCAGCGTCAAGTTTGGTGGAGGATGTGTTATGGTGTGAGGCATAATTTCAGTGGAAGGTACTGGCCCACTTGTCACTTGCTCAATTATATAAAAAACTTCTGCAAGCCCAAGCAAGAGATGCCTCTACCCAACTTGACATTTTTTTAGGCAAGAGAATGCACCTTGCCACACGGCAAAGTTGGTAAGGAATTTGCTGGATCAGGTAGAAGTATAATGGACTAGCTTACTCAGAGCCTGGACCTAAATCGATTGAGAATTTGTGGAAGAAACTAGAAGAGAAAAGTAAGGAGAGAAATCCAAGCACTGTTGAAGAACTTTGGGACATATTACAAACAAGAGTAATTGAGAAAAATAAGAGCAGGAGAATGTCTTCAGTTAGTGCGTTCCTGTGGCAGAATAGATCAGTGCATAATGGATATTAAAGGTCTATATACCAAGTACAAATATATGGTAACAATTAAAAATTATTTGTTGAGTAACAGGTATTTCATTGTACCTTCTCATCTATATCTGTTGTGTTATCTAAGTAGATTATTTTGACTGCAATATTTTGGGAATAAACATGCTCATTTGTAAGTAACTTGCAGTTTCATCCATTCTAATATGTACAATTTAATTTACAGACTCCAGAGAATATACAGGTACAGAATTTAGAGTTACCTGCTCCATGGAGTGGAGACATACTGATTAATGTGGGATCAGAAGCACAGGTTTCTACAAGGTATGGCGGCCACCATAAAGGCAGTCCAAATTGGGATGCCATCTGGCGACTAACCACACCTGATTTGGTTGGCACATAGACACATACAACTGCTTCAAACTGACCCTACATCACCACCAGAAGAACAGCTTACTAGACATTTCAACAACCTTCACTTTAAGAAACTGCTCACAGATGAACAATACCAGAAGGCTAAGCCACAGGGTTCCACATTACCGTGTTTCTATGAACTTCCAAAAATACACAAAGAGGACATCACTGTGAGACCCATTGTCTCTTTCAGGGGGGCACCTACCTATGGCATCTCCAAATGGCTAGTGCAAAAGTTCTGGCCTCCGACCCTAACCTTTACACACCGGTTAAACAACAAGGTTGACCTCAACAGAATAAAGGGGCTGACACTAACTGAAGAGGAAATCCTGCTCTCATTTGATGTTGCCTCCCTGTTCATATCCATACTCTTAGACCTCACAAGAGAAACCGTCTCAATCGCCATGGATGAAAACCAGCATTTCTTTCAAGACAAAAGACTCAATAAAGACAAGTACCTATGCCTCCTTGACTTCTGTTTAGATTCCACAGTCTTCACATACAACAATGCCATCTACCACTAAAAGAAAGGCACACCGATGGGATCTCCTATTTCTGTCATTATTGGAGAACTGATAATGCAGAGGTTTGAGAGACTAGCAGTCACCGGGCCCCTAATCTGTGGCTGAGATATGTCAATGACACATTTGTTATCATTCATAAGGAAGCTGTAACTGCCCTTCATAACCACATCAATGACATCTCTACCCAAATACAGTTTACTATGGAGTTAGAAGAGGACCAAAAAATATCTTTTGTATGTTTTGGTGATGCCCTCTTCTGATGGGACTCTACACACAACTATACAGAATGAAGACTCACACAGACCATGTTTTGGATTTTGAGTGTTCATCTCATCACACACAAGAAAAGCACTGCCAACACTGTACAAAAGGGCCAAGACACACTGCAGCAACTCCCAACTAGTGAAACAAGAGGAAAGACATCTCAGAGAAGTCCTCTCCAACAGCAATTATGATGAGAGATTTATAAAGTCAGCACGAAAACCACAAAATCGAGATGCCGAAAGAACACAAAGCAAGAGGGTTACACTTCCCTATATACAGAGGATATCAGAAATAGCAGCAAGACTCCTGTATCCATACAAACAAACCCAAGAACACCATACGTGGACATCATACCAAAGTGACAGAGTGGGGAGGAACAAGCCGGGGTCATGTATGGAATTAAATGTCACAAATGCACGGCAATGTACATAGGAGAAACAGGAAAGAAACTACGGACAAGAATTGTGGAACACCAGAGAGCCATCCGGAGAGACAATCCACTCTTATCCATTTTGTCATACCAAAGGTATCAGCAATGCAAAATCAATTGGGAAGAAACGAAAATACAGTAAACCCTCGATATAACGAACTATATGGGGCGGGGGGTCGTTTGTTAAAGCCAAAAGTTCGTTAAACCTGATGGGTGTTAAAAGCAATGGAAATAACGAACCAAGTTCATTATGGATATGTAATACATATGTAATTACTAATAAAGTTAAGTGGACTACCAACACTCACTCAGGCTGGTTGTAACACTTGTCTGTTAAACCCGATGGAGTTCAGCCAGGAAATTTGGTTCATTATATCCAAAATTCATTATATTGAGGTTCGTTATATCGAGGGTTTACTGTATTGGGATGCTCAACAAACAAGAAAAGCAGAGTTCCTCAAAGCCTGGTTCTCCAAGTCTTGCATAAACAGACATATTGATATTTCAGGCTGCTACAACAGTCTTAGATAATGTAGCTTTCATTATAATCAGATTTCAATTGATCTTAAACTTATAATTTGTTTTAGTCTTTATTAACACATACCATACCTTAATCAAATTTACTTTACTTGATGTGAAAACCCTTTACTTTCATACCCTTGCCACCTTTACCTAATAATCACCACCTTGGCAGGCTTGATGCTACTCTACCAGCCGCAGCCCAGCTACAAATGCATGTGTCTTTACTAACTGAAACCATTATGCTGTTGGACTCTGCACTGCTCACTTATCTGAAGGACCCTAGCTTGGATTTGAAAGCTTAGTCGTGCCTAATTTTTCCTTCAATATATATATATATATATATATATAAAATAAATATTTTTTCTAATTTTTTAAAAAATTTAGTGTATTTATGTATTTTCTTTCTTTTTAGAGGATCAAGGGGGTGTTTAAACAAATAATTAAAACCATTATGAAAGGGGTTGAAAGGACAAAGAGGCTGGAAACCAACAGCTCAGAGAGCTTGTGGTGAGCAAAGCGCCAGCTGCCGCCATAGAGGGGGAGTGGCAAAGTCATGGTGTGTATCTATATATATATATATATATATATATATATATATATTACAGGGTAGAATATTTTAACTTGACTGACACAATTTACAAATAAAATAGGTGACCCCATCTTAAATCTACATTTAAAAAACAGTTACTAATTTATTCACAAACTTAGTTTTTAAAAAAGTGAATTACATACATATAGGTATACTGGACATAATCATGCCTTGTTATTTATTGTACAAATAAATGTATAAGAAATAACATAAAGATTGAACCTAAGTTTTTAAAGATTTTGTATATCTAGTGTATATCTATGATATAACAGTTTCAGTACTTAATGTGGGCAAATCTCAAATTATCATGTTATGACAAAAAATAGATTGGCGGCCATCTCTGAATTCAAAGAATCTAATTAGTTTACTTTTTTATTTTTGTAGTCTTTGCCTCAAAAGAATTGGTTGTGTAGGGGTTTATATATATTTTTTTGTAAAAGACTTTTTAAATCTTTCTTTTTTGATTAAGATGCTATAATTGTGTACATATGAGTGTAAATGGGTTATTAACATGCTACATATAAAAAATAGATGCTTAACAAAATTTATCAATCACGCCTTTGAATTTGAAACTAAGGATAGGCTTTTTCAAATTAAGAATATTTACAAGGGGGTTATTTTAATTTGTAGAGGGAGTACAACCCCCCACAATTAAGTGGGGGCAAAGCCCCCATTTCTAAATTTACAATTATAAATAATAATTTGGCTAAGAAAAAACATTGTCTACATTAAAAAACAATTGTTTTTAAACATATATTATTTAAAAATTCAAAGGCAGACATAAACTGAAAAATAACCTAATATTTTTCTTTATAATATACATTTAACAAGGAATTATGGAAAGGATAAAAAAAAAAAATTGGGCCACCCTGTAAACAGAACACTACACTTTGAACATGAACATAATTTAACAAGAATTTTTCAAAAAGGTTTTAAGTTTCATCAAAATACGCAGATCAATTTTGGGACACCCGAGATAGATAGATAGATATATATATATATATATATATATATATATATATATATATATATATATATATATATATATATATATATATATATATATATATAAATTTTAGACTCAAATTTCGTCAAAAAAAGGTGAAACATATTGGAATGTGGACGAAATATTATGTGGGCAACAGCGGAGAGCAGCGCGTGACTAAAACATTGGAAATGAGTGTATCTTCGTCTTAAATTACCCCCAAAAAATGTTATTATTGATTTATTCACTTAAGTTTCAAGGTTAAATTACACAGGGAAAAGATTATTCATCTGTTGAAGCCGAATGTTATACTAAGTGAGGGGATGGGGGTGGGGGTCAGATGAAATTATGGTTGGTTGGTGGAGCAACGACACTGGTTTGTTCAGCTCTCCCGTTTTCTTTTTGGAAACGTCACAATTGACATAAAAGGGAGCAATTGGGGGAGGGGAAAAATTAAACAGCAGGGGGTTAAGAAAATATCCGTGTAAAAAGAAAATGGTCAAGTTAATTAAAGGAATAAACTTCGTTAGTGGAAAAACGAACAAGGCACTGACATCCTAAAAAGAAACTATTATATTTGAAGGGGCCAAGAATTTTACACGGCCAATTAACTCGATGTAAGGACTTTAAAATATTTATAGAAACTATATCGGCGTACTTTCGCAAGTTACCCCTAAATTTCTGTTTTCTTCTATCTGAACATTTTCTAATTTAGCAAAATGAAATTGTGCAGTTAATATTTGCATTAAAAAAGTGAATTACAAACAAATAAGTATATTGGACGTAATCATGCCTTGTTATTTTTTATACAAATAACAAATAAATGTATAAGAAATAACATAGAGGTTAAACTTTTTAAGTTTTCAAAGATTTCGTAAACTAGGGTTGAATTCACTCACAATGGACAATCTCTGTACGAGTTCTCTTTTATTTCCATTTTTGCACAAGCCGCGTTCTTCAAGTGCTGTCTTCAACTCGACCACTTTGAAGTCTTTTATGAGTTTAACTCCATCTAAAGTTAAGTTACTGAATCTTTCATCCATTTTAAGCAATATATTAAGAGCAATCCTCCCGCACAAATTTCTCCCATCCTGACTCCATTTGCACTGTCATTTCTTGCAGACGATGAAAACATCGAACCATTGGCTGGAGCAACTTCCCGCCGATAAACCAACCAATCAGCGGAGAGAACACAACTGGCACCTCCCGAGTTTGCCCAATAAGCATTCTCAACACAACGCCTGTAAAAAACAGTTCTTGATTTACGCATGCGTCAAGTGCGCTGTAGGTATTTCAGTACTCATTCACTTGAGGCAAACTAAGGGAATATTAGTGCCTAACACAATAAAGATTGAAGGTTTAACCAATACGAAAACATTAAAGCCATTATTTTAAATGGTATCGTATACAAAAGGTGATAAAGACGTATTTTTCTTGGAGAAGGAAGAGATTATAAATGCGAGAATAAAAAACAATAATTAAACGAGATGAAAGTTCCCTAAAATAATTCAGGAATGAAAGACAATTGAAATGACAGAAAACGACGAACTCAAGCAGTTCGTATATAATTAAGGAACAACCCGACAATGGTCTCATTTCTTGTATACAGAGGTCAAACATGTATCTATATCAGACAAGTCTGAGAGGAAGAGGTTGTCCTATCGTAAATTTGAATGAAACCAAGTATTCTTTCTCCCACCCATACACTTATGTTCCATTTCACTTTAAAAAACCCAGTCATCGACAAAAGGTACCGAAATCTGAGCAAAAGTCAGAACACATTGGCAAACGTGTTTTGAACACGAGTGACATTTGTTTCAATTTCAAAATTGCTCTACCTCTTTTGAATGTATATCGCATTAACGTATATGCCGTTCATAGTAATCGAAAAGGTGTGTGGGGAAGGTCGCATAATACACAGTTCTTCATGTCCTTGTGGGTGAAAAGGGTTCAGACCCCAGTGCCTTTAAGGGGAGATTGTCCCTTTTTGTAAGGCGCTTAAAACTCCCCCCTACCACCGATAAATGGGATTGGGGAAGAATGGCGAGGATAGTGAGCAGAGTTCTCGCTTTCACAGTACAACACATCCACTCTGTTCCGTAACCCTGGTGGCGGAGTACTAATGGAACACAATACCACCCGACACTGCATAACGTCGACCGGCCCAGGGCCCCTTGGGGCTTACCAGCGATTGTCATTTTGATCTTTGTGTATATTTCATTATCCAGTCGAGGGATCTTGTACTACTAGGGCAACGGCAAAGCACACGAGAAGTTTCACCTTGCCCCAGAGGAAGGTGGGTTTAAGGAAGTTTGCGAGACGCAAAGGAATTAATCAAGAGAGAAATGTGTGAAATGAATAAACGATAGAAGTGAGAGTATTGGTGGGAATAGCTAGAGGTGCCGAGGGCTGGGGGGCCCATCTGATCACTATCAAGGGCATAAGTCGCTGAAATTAACTTTCGCCTAAGATTAAGCAATTCACTTTAAAAAAAATAGAAAAAAAACAAAAGAAAAATATGAGGTGCCAGAGGGAAGCCCGGTCGTTCAAGGGCTTGAGCGTGCCCCCCCCCCCCACACACACACACACACCAAACAAAAAACAACTGAGGCCACTCTCCAGCAGGACGTACGAACCGTCCCGAGTACAGGGGACAAGCGGACGTGACCCCGCTTAGGTAACGTACGCGAAGATCACCCACCCAGACTGGGACATTTACAAGTGTGCCTGAGCCTCTGGATTGCCAAGCACAGGAACGTTGAGGGGAGCGGAGATAAATACTAGATTTGAAATAATCCCACCCAGAAAAAGGATAAAACTTAATTCTCTATGTTTTGATTGAAATGAAAAAAAATGTTAGCCATCATTAACATCAATGTAATTATTTTATTTTTCATTTGTAATAATTTTAAACCATTTGTTTATTTACTCCTTTCTTAGGATTTATGCAACTTTTTTTTTACCCGAATATTTGTTAAATAAGAAATGTTTTAGATCTGTTGAAGAAGAGTGGCCCCACATGAGCAAGGAAGCCACTATTCTCCGACAGGATAAAAATGTGAGCCTAAAAAGGTAGTTAATAGGGTGCTACTTTAGCATGCGGTCTTCCAGGCCTTTTTACAACTTCGTATATTATTTAGGAATGCTACAAGCAAATCTACTGCATCTTTTCTCAGTACTTTCCAGCAAAAGTGATCAAAGTGTGACTGGAAAAGTTCCCTACAAAAAAAACTCATTTTCTTTAAAATGGTTGTTTTGGAATCCAACCCTGATCGTTCAATAGCCTGATTGTGTGCTCCTGTAATTGGATTCACATAGAAAAACCAGGCAATGGCTTCGCCACTCTCCCCGGGTGCATTTCACTACTAAGATTAAAATCTAAATAAAAAGCAGCCATGGTTGAATTTTTATAAATTTTATGAACTTCGCCATTTATATAATAATTTTAAAAAGGAACTCTAAACTAAATTTCTCCCCTTTCAAAATATCACGTTGCTTAAATATAGTTATAGAAGATATATAAAAACAAATTTTCTGAACTTCACCATTTGTAATTATTTAGTGTAACTTCACAATTATTTATAAATTTATTATATGCAAAAGGCTAAAATGTAAAATACATAAAAAAGTTTTTTGCTCAAATGTGCATTTCACATTTGTTTTAGCATACGGCCGTTATATTTATTTCTGAACTTCACCATTTTGTTTTTTGATATTATAAAAGAATTATTAGAAATAACTTTGATAAAAAAAACATAAGTCATAACCAAGTTAATATGAAATTATTAATCAAATAATAAAAAACCCTCTTAAGTTAGTGACTATTCAGAAAACCGTCACGAATAATTCCGCCACGGACGCGAGGTCCGAGGTTGCGGTCCCATTCTACTGGAGCACGGGAGGGGGGTCCTAGGAGATTTTTTTTTAAGGGGCTATCTGGCGAGGGGGTCCTAGGAGAACTTGCCTCAAATCCTTTTTTACTCGCTTTCACACCTCTTCTAGAGTGGTCTTCCCGTTAAGTGAGGATACGGCGGGCAGGCTCGAAAACATACCGGAACATAGCCCTAACTCGACGAAATTCGCAGACTGAAGTCGTTCGGGAGGCGCTTATTACGCATGTAGGCATAACGCTTCTGTTTGAGAGCAGTCTCACACTCGACTGACCACCACGGAAGCGATCGGCGTGCAAAATGGCCAGACGTTCTAGGAGTAGTAGCTAGGCCCACGGATATGAGGTTGCCGGAGAACTCAACGGCCTCATGTAACGACCTAAACTCCTCGACTGAGACAGAGAAATCGGTCATTTCCTGAAATGCGGACCACCGCGCAGGCTCTCGGGCGGCAACGGCCCCAAAAATGATACTTGAATGGGAAAGTGATCACTACCATGGAGGTCATCGACCCCCCCCCCCACACCCCTAATCAAGATCAGGCAGTGCATCTGGAGAGCACAAAGATAGATCGATACAGGAAAATGAAGCTATTCTCGGGGAGTGATGCGTAAACTCATCCACATTTAGGACACCAATCTCCATCTCGTGGATTAGGTCGGCAAGGACTTGACCCCTAGGATTAATCAAGTAGTCTCCCTAGAGAGGGTGTCTACCGTTCAAATCTCCAAACAAATGAAAGGGCTTCGGCAACTGTGCCACGACAGAAGTCCCCCGCATCGAAGTCGGTTGACGGTGGAATGTACGCTGAAATAACTATATCTTCTATTCAGGTGCAGCTGCACAGCTACTGCCTGAAAGGAGCTATCTAAAACGAACAGAAGAACGGAGACATCATGCTGGGTATAAATCGCGCATCCTCCCGCCCGGGCCCGATCCGGTGGTTGTGGGATCGTAAAAGCCTTATACCCCGGGAGGGTGGGCAGGTGGCACGCGCCGAGCATAGTCTCCTGCAAAAAGATAGCTAAAAAAGAAACGGAACGAGACGAACCTCCGCAGCTCCTCCCAGTTGGGCCGGAGTCCGCGGCATTTGCATTGAAGGAATATGCCCTCCTGGCCTGGCTCGGAGGAGATGCGCAGGCCATGTTCGAAAACAAGACCCTGACGGGAATGGCGGTACGCTTCCTGGAGGCAGAACTCTGGGGTGCTGTTGGCCGGACAATATGCTGAAGGCGCTGTCGCCTTCGAAGACTTATCGGGGGAGGTTGGGCTCGCCATGCGAGTCTTTTTCTCCCTCCGTCTCGAAACCTTAGGCAGGAAGGGCGGCTTAGGAGGCGGGATCCACCGCCTGCGAGTCACCCAGCCTAAGTTCTTTTAGTGCTGTCCTCCTTTTGGGGAGCAGCTTTAGAAACCACGGAAGATGGCCTCACGGCCAACTTCATGGGTGTTGCCTCCTGTGAGTCTAAAGATTCGGTGTGCGGCCGTTTCGCCATACGGGAAACTGTCACGCTGGGGGAAGGAGGGGAAACCCTGATTTTAGCTGGGACTTAGTGTGAACCTTTTATGGCGCCAGCTTTGCCAGGGAAGCGCCCGGGGTATGTAGAACCCGCAGAAGGGTTTCGAATGGGCGCGGAAACGACCGTGTTCGTAGGCCCGGAGGGGCCATGAGCAAAGGGGTTCTTTCTTAACATTGAGGCATAAGACGTACCAGGGCGCACTACAACCAAGTCCTTAGCCTCGCGAAATGAGAAACGATCCTGGAAATGAATGGCCAGGATTTCCATCTCTAGGCAATAAGCACCACATTGCTTCAAAGAAGCGGGGTGCGGCTCTCCGCAATTTACACACTTGGCCACACACGATTTGGACTTATCGTGTGCGGCATTGGAGCAACTTACAAAGAGTTCGGGTAACCTACACGGCAGTGGCACAAATGCCTTCACGCATTAGCGATACCAAGTGGCACGCACCAATTCAGGGAGCTTGTCACAGTGGAGCGTGATAAAAGGCGTAGGGGTGGGTCTCGAGGCCCCTCCCTGTTTTCTCATACGCTCGACCTTAACCACTACATGGTCGGCCAGCTCTAAGGTGATGTATCTATTGAGTAGTCCACGAGTTCCCACGCATAAATCTCTCCTTTCCTGAAGTTCATGGTAGTGCAGCATCACATTCACCGGCTTGCCATCAAATGTCCGAAGGGCACTAATGATGGCCGCCTCTGAGGGATACGACGCATTCGCCAAAAGGCTCCCGTCCGAGAAACGGGTCACCTCGGCTCTCTACCAATCTGGCTAGCTAGTGCACTTCTCTAATGGAGCATGTTTCCCTTGGCTAACATGCTGCCATCAGTGGAGGGAATATTCGAAAATGACAGGAAACCTCTGAATGACGGGCCCCGACATAATCAAGGCTCCGCTGGTCTTAGCCTGGGGACCTCCAAGAAAGGGTTGAGGGCGAGTCCCCTGCACCTGTAGGCCTAGGCGAGGAGTAGGGCTCCTCTCTGGTAAAAGAAGTTTGGAGGTGCCCCTGAGAAAGAACAGGGGCAGGGGGATCTCCATTTTTTTCTGTGGAGCTGCCCAAAGGCGGCTCCAACGATGGTAAAGGGGGAATCGATGGAGAGTTTAAATAGACTTCATCAGTGGGCATGGTGACACTTATCTCACAGGATGCATATGTTAATCCCCCCCATGCAGTAGCCAGCTATGCAAGGGGTGAATATGGAGCCTGCATAGCCAGCTGCCACCATTTGAGGCCACTCCTCCTGCCCAGTGGATAGCCAGCCCATCATCATGGTGGCTCCACCTTAAGCTTGGCATAAAATTAATAGTCCATGAAAAGAGAAAGGGTGTGTGAGGAAGGTGAAGGGAGAGAAAGGTGAGTGGTGAGGCAGGTTGTTAAAAAATCACCACCCCAAACCGGAGCTCAGGGGTGAGGGGGGCATTGCCCCCTCCCCAACCCAATCTGTGATTGTTTGGTGAGAGGAAGTTGGTCAGTGTCTACCCTGGGAAATTAGAGGCTGACCAAAGAAGGTTGTGGAAGAGGTTATAGAGAAAGTGAGGAAGCGGGTTAAGAAGACGGCGTCAGAAAGAAGAAGAGGCTAAGCTGGTTCCTGACAGGGTGCTTAGTCCTATCAGAATGGCAGCAAGGAAAGCAAATCACTGTGCCCCTTACGGGGTTCCTAAAAATAAACAAATAGGCCTTTATACTTTTAAGTAATTGGTAATTCTATATTCAAAATGGATACAATTATGAGGGAAGGCTTTCAATAAATTTTGAATGAGTGTTCTCAATTAATATGATTTTGATGGGCTCCATGTTGCTGATGCATTGTCAAATGCCTCAAAAGTGTGGTGGTAGTCATACCAACATATTTTGAGTTGTTTTGAAGCTTACAGCCTTCATTTGGGCAGATAAATTCTTAAACTATGTTAGTAAACTTCAAGATCATGGAGTTTTGGCAGATATTGTTTTTAATAATGAGATTAACTTTTTTTATTTTGTAATATATAATCATCTGCATCTTGTCCATTTGCTTCTTAACTTTGATGTTACGGTTAACAATCTCCTTGATTTTTTTTTCTATTTTGCAGGCCAATGACATCTGATTTCTATAGTAGTTTGATGTTATTTACTGCTTCCTGGTTACTTGGTCTTCATTCAGGCAAGTAAACTCATAAACTATGTTAGTAGACTTCAAGATCAAGGAGTTTTGGCAAATGTTGTTGTTCATAATGAGATTAACCCTTTCACTGAGCGTGACATGAATATCATGTCACACGAAACTCCCACCAGTGACGCGTGACATGATATTCATGTCATAGATTGAATCGTTTCTAGTTATTTTCCAACATGGCATAGCACTTTTATTTCGTCATTAGAGAATACTTTGGATTTTTTCTTGTATGTTTGGCAACTTTACCTTCTTGGGTACATATATTATTACCGTTAATTCAGTCAAAATTATTGTCCTTCAAAATGTCAAGGAGGAGAGTGTTACCGGTGAAAATTATGGAATACTTAGAGACAGGTGACGGTGAATTAGAGATGGAATTATTGAGTGATAGTGAGGGTGATGATTTAATGAATGTTGAAGATCCTGCACTTAGTGATTTTAGTTAACAAGATGTTGATTTATCCAATGATGAAAGCAGCAATCATTCACAATCAGCTCCTGCTGCAGGAAAGCGTAAACGTGATACATTTTATAACTGGAAAAATCTTGGTAACAATGTTGGTGAAATAAGGCGAATAAGGTGTTTAGTGGAGAAAATAAAATTACATTCGCAAAAAGTAAAAGAACTTACTGCTACTCATGAACCTATTGCAATGAACATAGTTGCACCAAGGCTGACAGGAAGACATTTCATTGCTTATCATCAAACAGAAAACCAACAAAATCCTTCAAAATGATGCCGTGTATGCTATCTGCATGGCATACGTAAGACTACAAGATATGTTTGCCAAACTTGTACAGACAAACCAGGTCTTTGCCTTGAGCCTTGCAACAAACATTACCACACTTAACTTAAGTACTAAAGGTAAGGTTTATTTTTATGTTTTTAATAAAAAATATGAGCCCAATTTAAATATTTAGCAATTATATAATGTTCTTTAAATACTGTAACTTAATGTGGTATAAACATACAAAAATATTGCATCTATTCTTGTTTATAGTACGTTAAACCCAAGTTTGCTATTTTCACGCATTTCTGAAAAATAACTCCCTCAACACTGGCGTTCCACAAGAGTCCGCAGCGAAAGGGTTAACTTTTGTTGTTTTATAATATATAATCATCTGAATCTTGTCCATTTGCTTCTTAACTTTGATGTTACGGTTAACAATCTCCTTGATGTTTTTTTCTGTCTATTTTGCAGGCTGATGATATCTGATTTCTATAGTACAGTTTGATATTAGTTACTGCTTCCTGGTTACTTTCCGCTTCATCCGTGTCCGTGTCCTGAATGGACACCAGACTGAAATCTCTATACACAGGTCGATGGAGTAGCTATGGGGCTGACTTTTGCCAACTACTATATGGGTCAACTCGAAGAGAGCTTATTAGACAACATCAAAAATAAGCCACACATATACTGCCGATACGTAGATGACATCTACATCAAGGTCCAAAATGAAGAACATCTTAAGAACATCAAACAACAATTTGAGAACTCTGTGTTAAAATTCACTTATGAATTGAGCATGGACAATAAATTAGCTTTTCTGGGTGTAGAGGCACAAAACATCAACAGTAATTATGACACAAAAGTGCTCGCTTTTGCTGACACTCTTTATATTTCCTCCAAAATTCATCTTTTCACCAAAAATATCTTATAGGTTATTATAGTACACATTTGTACAAATATTTGGTACAATTAAATTTTTAAATCAATTTATACATCAATTTACCCAAGGCCATAACTCTGCAACCATTTGACCTACTTGGTTGAGACACCCACCATTGGAATTCTCTCGATGAGATCTATAAGATCACCTAATTTCATCAAAATCTGAGATGAAAAATTCTCAAAATTTGGTCAAATTGACATGAAATGACCCCTTAGCACAGAACGCTTCACAGTCTCAGAACCCTATGGAAATGCCAGAAGAAAGCGGGCCTGCCACCCCTTCTCTATTCCCTTGGACTGGCTTGACCAAGTACTTAACAAGCGGTAGTGGAACAGTTGTACCTCCCTGTTCCCTGTAAGCTCTGAGTGCTCCACCGAGTCGCACATTTTTTATACCAATTCTTGTATATCCTGATATCCTTCTAGTTTTAGGGTGTGCACCACTTATATATTTTTGGCATATACTTATTCTTGTAAATATATATATAGCTGTATTTAATTTTGCATGTGATTTATTTCTATTTCTGGGTTATAGGACTCTATATATATACTCTGGGGTTTTGTTTTGTGTGATTTATTTATATTTCCCCATTGGCTGGTATTCTATATTCTAAGAATGTATGTATTGTGACAAATGGTTTTTGTATACCTATATAATATTTGCGATTATCAGTCATTTTTTCTCTGTATAAATAAAGTCATAAAAGACTTTTCCAGGTCCCATCAGTGTTCAAGGGCTTCCTTAATTTGCACTCAAGCTGGGATGTGCAGCTGCTCCAGGTACCAAGTGTAAGAGGCCATGCAGGGTACCCCCCTACAGAAGCTTTCATTGGTAGCAATGTAAATTTATTATTCCTCAGTTCCCCTTGTTTTTTAATGATAAGAGGTTATTCACCTTCAGAGCAATTTTCATTTACTTACTTGGAAAGTATAGATAAATCTCGGGATCCAATTTCTATGAAAACCCCTACACCTATTCTATTCATCTACCACTTGATTTGTAAACAAATTTTCTAAAGCTAAACTTGTCCAGCTTGAATCCATTGCTGTGTCATATCCTGTTACTTAAAAATAACAACTTTATCTATGTCTCCCCTGTAGCCTTTTACCCACAAACTCAATCACACCCATAAAATTGCACTGCATATTCAAGATGAATCCTAATTAATGCCAGGTTCAGTTTCAAATGACATCAGCACTCTTATTTATCACATATCTTCAAATAAACTATATTCCTAGCACTTAAAAACTGCTTTCTAGATGAGGTTGGAACTCAGAAACAAACAAGTCCCTTTCACATTCTCAGCTTCCCAAAACTCTCCCAATCAATGTATAATTATTCAGCGGTTTATACCAACCCATATTATATACACTATAGTTAAATTCCACTTGTCATTTCTCCAACCATTGGAATAGTTAGGTCAATTCATCTTGCAATACTTCAGCATCAGTCAGACCTTATAAGTCCTACTTAGTGTAGCAGTAAGTAGTAGTCCGCCTCCTCTCCACAAATGTCTAGTCCCTTTTTTAGTTGTGGGCGACTCTACATTTCACTATGTCAGTCGGTCAGTCAGCCTAGTTTTACTTTTTTTTTGTTTTGGTAATAACATTGTAAGGATTCGGCCGATTCTAATGAAATTTGAATGGAAACTGTTGTTTTTCATTCTCTTCCGATAATAATTTCCAAGGTTAGTCCGGGAATTATTTAAAGTTTTGAACGTTGTAAGGTCATAAATCAGAATAAGAGCACGTGACTTTGGTTAGCAGACCTTGTTCTTTTCCAGGGTGATTTGGACGAAGAAGGTGATCCAGGTAGGGGAGGGCTCTATAGACTTCTACCATACCCCCTATTCATCTTTGTCTCCCCCTACAGGCATATTTTTCAGCAAGTATATTTAGTGACTGGTTGAACTATTTAATTATACATGTTCAGACTATACTTATTAAGTGAGCAAGTTGTCTGAAATAGTGCGAAAGAAGAGGGAGCTGGACAGTCATCCAGGTAGGTAAGAGTCAATATGAATGAGGGTGTGTGTATGTATGTTGGCATTAATGATGTTTGAGTGTGGCAGTGAATCTGTGACTGAACATGCCTTCTCCTTTCCAGCTCCTTAGTACAGGTGGTCAATGGACATCTGGCTTGAGATGACCATCCTGAAGTGTGGGTCATTGGGACTAGCACCTCCCAGTCTCCAACAAAGAGGTTGGAATCTATGCATCCCAGTTCTGAGTGATGAACGCTTCGCCGAGTCTGGGACCATAAGGAATTCCTCAAAGAAAGCGGGCCCGCCTCCGATTCATTCCCCCCCCCCCTGATTCCACTGCTGTTTGTAAATATTGTTGGTCTGAATCAAATATATATATATATATATATATATATATATATATATATATATATATATATATATATATATATATATATATATATATATATTCTCAATTTTGCACATGCTTTCTCTTTGCAATGGCCAATATCTATATTTGTAAGACCCTATATATATCTTGGGTGACTTGTCTATATTTTGGGGTTAACCATGAGAGGAGAGGCCAGTAGAGGTCAAAGCCACTCCGGCGCCTCAGTTTGGGGTGTTTGAATGTGGGTGGATGTGGAGAGAATATGAAGAGAAGTGAAATTGGTTGTCTGTTTGAAAACGGAAAACTGGATGTTCTGGATCTGAGTGAAACCAAGTTGAAAGGAAAAGGGGTAGAATGGTTTGGTGGGGTGTAAGCGATAAAATGTGTAAAATAGTACAAGGAGATAAATTCATGAGTGGTGTGGGTGCAAAAAGTGGGTGATAGTGAATGTGTATGGTCCACATGTGGATGAACCTGAAAGTGTGAAAGAAGTGTTTTGGGAAGAGCTGAATGGATCTGCAAGGTTTTAATGTAAATGAAAAAGTAGTTGTAATAGGGGAACTGAATGCAAAGGTAGGTTATCAAGTAGTGAATGGGGTAGTTGGGAGATACAGAGTGCCGGGAGTGAATGATAATAGTGTAAGGCTCATGGAAATGTGTGATGAAAGAGAGATGGTAGCTGGTGATACATGGTTTAAAAAGAAAGAGCACAAGAAGTATACCTGGGAAAGACTGGGTAGGTAGGAGGCGGGAGAGGGGGTGATTGAGGATCAAAAAGGGGGATGGTGGGAGACTTATCTGACCATCATTTGGTGATAGCAGAAGTGAGAGTAAAGAGTGAATGGGTTGCCAAATGAAGGAGGTGGTAAGGGTGGAGAAGCTGAAAGAAGCAAGGTGCAATGAGAATGCAAAGAATTGGTTGCAAGGGAGTGGGAAGTGATAAGAGTGTCTTAGGGTTTTGGTGTGGAAGATGAATGGAAGTTGATGCATGAGAGCATAGAGGGAGCTGCCAGGAAAGCATGCAGAATTAAGGTGCTTGGAGAAGGGAGCGTTCGGAAGGGTAGTGAATGGTGGAATGCTGAAGTGGAAGAGTGAGTGAAAGAGAAGCGTGAACTGTTCAACAGGTATAGTATAAAGAGAGCAGAAGGGCAGAAAACAAGGAAAAGTATAGGAGGAAGCGACATGGTGAAAAATCACGTGGCTGAATGGAAGAGAGAAGCAAATGATAAGTGGGGTGAAAGAGTGTCTGAGTGCTTTAGAGAGAATAAAAAGCAATTTTGCAAGGAAATAAATTGTGTGAGAAAGAAGAAAGAGGTGATAGAAATGAAAGTGAAGGATAGAAGGGGTGAATTAATGAGTACAGATGAAGAAAGAGATGGGGAGAATATTTTGAGAATTTGCTAAATACTGACAATAGTAGAGAAGTGGGATGACATCAGAGAGAATTAGAGAGTGAAAGAATTAGCAAAAAGGAAGTAGAAGAGGCGATGAAAAGGAACAAAAGTGGAAAGTCAGTAGGTATGGATGGGATAACAATTGAGATGCTGAAAGCGGGGAAAGTGTGTGTAGTAGTGGTTGGTGAGGTTGTTTAATGTATGATGTATGGACCAGGGGTGTATGCTGGAAGATTTAAGGAATGCATCTATTGTTCCTATTTACAAGGGAAAGGGTGAAAGAACTGAGTGTGGTAGTTACAGGGGTATAAGTCTGTTGAGTGTGGCTGGAAAGGTATATGGATGAGTCTTGAAAAAAAGTCAGGAGGTGCACGGAATGTAGGATTGGAGAGGAACCAGGGGGGTTTAGGAAGGGAAGAGGGTGTGTGGATCAGATTCTTACCTTGAAGAATATATGCGAGAAGTACCTAGAAAATAATAAAAGTGTGTACATGGAATTTATGGATCTGGAGAAAGCGTATGACAGTGGACCAAAAGGGGATGTAGAATGTGTTGAGAATGCTTGGGATTGAATGCACAGTAATAAGAGCTATCGAACGCTTTTATGATGACTGTAAAGCATGTGTGAGGGTTGGGAGAAAGGAAGGTGACTGGTTCAATGTAAAAACTGAGCTCAGAAAAGAATGTGTGATGTTCCCCTGGCTGCTCAATCTGTATATGGATGGCATGATGAGAGAGGTGAAAGCAAGAGTGGGAAGGGAGGGGTGTAGCATTAGTGAGTGAAAATGGAGATGTACAGGCTAGAACAATTGTTGTTTGTGGATGATTCAGTGCTGGTGGCTGACTCAAAAGAGAAACTACAGGGGGATTGTGTGTGACAGAAGGAAGCTCAGTGTGAATGAAGGCAAAAGCAGGGTAATGTGGTGCAATATGGAAGGAATGAGTGGGCTACAAGTGAGTCTAAATGGGAGGAGGCTGGAAAAAGTGCAGTGTTTTAAGTATCTGAGTGTGGATCTGGCCACTGATGGAAGGGGGGAATTTTTTCTTTTTTTAAAATTTTATAGAGCCCATCTGGCAACTGGCAACTTGGGCATAAGTCGCTGAAAAACACGACAGCCTAGAACTAGGCTACTTTAAAATAAAAATATGAAAACATAACAATGATATAAATTGGAAAAACTTAATCAGGAAGCAATCTCCGGCAGCAGGGGAAGGTCCCCCTCACCCCGGTGCAGGAGAGTGCAACCTACAAAACAACAATAACAAACAAAAAACAAAAAGAACCTTAAATAAAGGGGAGAAGCCCAGCCTCCACCCAAAAGTCAACAAGTCAATGTGCACAAACTCGTCCCGAGCACAAGGGATAGGCGGTAGCGACCCCGCCCATCCCGGTACCGTGCGCGATGGAAGGGGTGAAAATGAAATATTGAAGGAAATGGAAAAGGGAGTCCAAGCATACATTGCAGTAATGAGTCTAACAAAAGGGAAGCGAATGAGCAGGCAGGCGCAAATGGGATTGTATGAGGAAGTGGTGGTTCCCATTGCTCTTTATGGATACGAAAAATGGGCATTGAGTAACCATGAAAGGAGGAAGGTTGAAGTTCTGGAAATTAAATTTTGAGAAGTGCGAACTATCCAAAATATAACAGAGCATGCTATTGCCTAATCAGTCAGAATATGCATGTGCAGATCGTCTGAAGATATAGCATGTTAGTACTCAACAATTGACGATTTAGATGAAGTGAGTATGCCCACCAATGTAAGAAGTATGATTCTTGTGGTTTTGAAAGAAGAGCAAATATATCTGAATCCACTTTGTGTTGTGTGACTCGTGCAAATGTGGCTTAGGTAGAGGAGGTGAGTCAGTTGCATGATGAATGTGAAAGATTAAATGATTTGGTGGTTGAAGTGAGAAGGGATGCAAGTGTATGCATGAAGAATGTGGCTGGGACCAGGAGGGTGAAAGGTAGGCCTAGACTGGAGAGAAAGAAGTGACTGATGTGAGTGAAGATGAATGGTGGGTGAATATGGATAAAATAGATAGGTTAGGACAGCCTAGGTGTGTGGGTAAGGGAGACATGGAACCTGTCAGTCCCTTTGTAAGATGACTTAGCCATAACCACTGCCAGGCTGATAGGAATCTTATTATACAACAGCCAAATATCCAAGTGAAAGGTACTGGCTTTAAATGTTTTTATACCAATGCAAGGAGTCTCAGAAATAAAGAGGATGAACTATTAGCATATATAAATTCGGAAAATTTAGAGATAATCTGTATCACTGAGACCTGGTTTAATGAGAAAATCTATAAGGATGATGAAGCTGAATATACGATGGGCGGTCAATAAGTTTTGCAATTCGGATATAAGGAAAAGTGTTTTATTATTTTTCAATATAACTACCCTCAACTTCAATGCACTTGCACCACTTGTCCCTGAGGCTTTGAATTCCCGACAACCAGAAATCTCCCTGTAGCGGGCCGAAAAATTTAGACTAACCCCAATCGATCCAACCCGCTTCCTACACTAATCCGGACATGAGAAATCGAAGGAGAATGAAACGGATTGTATGTACAGTCCTTTACTAACACAAAAAAAAATACAATATTTACAAAAATATGGGTAAATATGCACCCAATGAGCCTATATATATATATATATTAAATCAATCCTATCTTGGAACCAAATCAATCAAAAAATATATATTAATACTAAGAGTGCATATACAAAAGGGGACACCAAAACAAGAGACAACAAAAGAGGAGTTTTCTTACGTGGTACCACGGTTTATTATTTGCCGGCTTCCCCGGGGGAAAATCTTGTTGGTAGTCACTCTTGTGACAAAATTGGGTGTGCGGGGCTTATGGTGCCTGCCACCTCGGAGCTCAGATGTCTTTAAGATCTAGTCAAGTACCATTAGAAGACTTCTTATATCTTCTTTGAATATCTTTGAAATATTTTCTTACAGTCGCTCTTGCAAAATGCAGGCAATGTTTTTGTTTTTGTTCTTTTCTTTTTTTTTCTTCTATTCTGGTACTTTAACGCTGTCTCATAAAATCTTTAACATTTAGTAGTTTGTTAAAATAATTTTAGCAAAGAAACTATCTGTTAAAGATTTTATGAGACAGCGTTAAAGTACCAGAATCCACTCCTGGACAGGGTCCCCAAACCGGCGTCCACGCAGTCCAGCCTTGAGCTGGCGGAATAAAAAGTAGTCGCTAGGGGCCAGATCTGGACTGTAGGTGGGATGGTTGAGCTCCTCAAATCTGCACTCACGCAGGGCAGCTTGTGCAACTCTGGCCTTGTGGACTTTGACGACGTTGAAGTCAATCATGGGGCATGAGGTTTCGTTAAGTTTCTAGGGACTCAACGGGCAGAGACCTTGGTCATGTCCAAATTGTCATGGAGGTGTTGATATCACTTCCATGTGATATTCCAAGTTGTCTCTTGATTTCTTCGACCTCCACCCATCAATTTGAGGATCATCCTCTCCACACAGGCCACATTGTCCTCATTGGTCATGTCTGATGGGTGTCATCTTCAAGGGACTCACGACCATGGCGGAACTCCCTATTCCAGCGAGCAATTGTTGCATAGGAAGGGAAGGTATCAGTGTACACTGCAACCATGCATTCATAGATCTCTTTTGCATTCTTGCCTTCCTTGGTCAATAAGTTGATCACTGCACGGTGCTCAACCTATTCCATTGTTGAAAAATTTATGCTTGACGAAACAGACGAGGCAGGAGCGTGCAGCTGCAGGTCCTGACTTGTCATAAATTGTCCTAACACTCCCACAAACAGCCATCCCCCTTCCTCTGTTTTTCCCTACCGATTCGCAAAGCTTATTGACCACCTCTCATATTATTAATGGTTATAACATATTTTCATCACAAAAAGGAAAGACTTGGTAGAGGTATTTCAATTTACGTTAAGAATAGCTTGATATCGAATGTGATAAATTCTATCAAAGATGAGTATTCTTTAGTGGAATCACTTTGGGTCAATATCAGTACTAAACCTCTGAAAAGTTAAGATTAAGGGTATTTTAACATAACATAACATAATTTCACGGATGACAAAAGCCACAAGGGCCTATCAAAGGTCATCTGCATCCGTCAAAACCCACCCAAAAAAAGCACCATCACCAGGGGAAGACAAAATCAAAGTCCCCCACAATATAATATAACAGATGACAAAAGCCACAAGGGCCCATCATAGGTCATCTGAGTCAAATGGCCTCTTTTTTTAAGGCACCCAAACTCCCAAGAAAACTACATCCAGAGGATTGCGTCCAGAAACGAGGGTATCACCAATTAAGGCTTGTCAAGAAATAAATCATGCAGCTATAGATATATACAAACAATAGTAATATATACAAAACTTAGGAACCATCACAACCTTCCCTCCCCATAAACTCATCCAACCTACTCTTAAATACATTTAAATTTGGACTACCTACTACCCTCCGCGACAATTTGTTCCAGAAGTCTACCACTCTATTGGTGAAAAAATATTTTCTCAAATCCAACCTACACCCTTGCTTTTTAATTTTCAAGTGGTGACCTCTAGTCCGATTTCCATCATCTAACTCAAAAAACTTGCTAACATCCAATTTATCTATCCCGGAAAAAATTTTAAACAGCTCAATCATATCCCCAATCACACACCTCCTTTTGAATTTTAATACCCTCAGTCTATCTATATATTCAAGGTGCCTCAGGGAAGGAATAATCTTTGTTGCCCACCATTGCACTGACTCAAGAAGGTTAATATCGTGTCTACAATGTGGGGACCATGCCTGTATGCAGTACTCTAGATGTGGCCTAACATAAGAGTTATAGAGTTTAAGAATAACCTCCTTACTTTTGTAACTGACATTTCTCTTAATGAAACCCAGCACTCTATTTGCCCTATTTCTTGCTTCAATACACTGCTAAGAAAACTTTAATGACTTATCTATTACTACTCCTAGATCTTTCTCATCCTCTACTGAGCTGAGCCAATGCCCATCCATTTCATAGTTAAATTCTCTATTATCTTTTCCCATGTTAATAACTTTGCACTTATCAAGGTTGAAAGTCATTTGCCACTTATGTGCGCAGGATAACAATTTATTTAAATCCCCCTGCACTTTAAAATTATCATCAATATCTTTAACTACAGCTGCTAATTTGGTATCATCCGCAAAAATTGACACTTTATTATTAACTGCCTCCCCAAGATCGTTTATATAGATGACAAATAATAATGGACCGAGAACTGATCCCTGAGGAACCCCACTGAAAACATCCCTCCACTCTGACTTTACACCATTTAGCACTACCCTTTGCTTCCTGTCTTTCAGCCACTCAGCTATCCAATTTGAAACACCTCCACATATCCCAATCATTTTTAATTTATGAACTAGTCTCCTATGTGGTACCTTATCAAATGCTTTACTAAAATCCAAGTAAATTACATCTA
Source organism: Ceratothoa steindachneri (assembly GCA_963969495.1). NCBI lineage: Eukaryota > Metazoa > Arthropoda > Malacostraca > Isopoda > Cymothoidae > Ceratothoa > Ceratothoa steindachneri. The sequence goes on from OZ018322.1 coordinate 60,932,028, forward strand.
CATTCTCTCCCTTATCTACTTGATTTGTTACAAACTCCAGAAAGTCTAGTAAATTAGTCAAACATGATCTACCTGATCTAAACCAATGCTGAGAATCGCTGATTAACCCCTCTCTCTTTCTCAAGAATTTTACAGACTACAGGAGTTAGGCTAACCGGTCTAAAGTTATTTGGATCCTCTTTACTACCCTTCTTGAAAATGGGGACTACATTCGCTCTCTTCCAATCATCGGGTATTTCTCCATATTCCAGTGACCTAGTATACAACTTCTCCAGAGCTATTGAGATACTTTCTACCCCTTCTTTAAGTATCCTAGAATGAATATTATCAGGGCCAGAGGCCTTGGTAGCATCTAACTCACCTATTAGTCCTTTTATCATCCTCCGATCCACACTAATGGTAGTAAACACCTCTTTCCCTGACCCATGAGTACTATACATAGGACTATTTAGTTTCTCCTTTGTAAATACTGATGCAAAATGACCATTTAGTACCTCAACTATTTCCTCATCAGTTTCTCTCACAACCCCTTCATATTTGATAGGTCCTATTTTAACTCTGCCAGACTTGTTATTAATTTTATAGTAACTAAAGAACTTTCTAGGATCTTTGTTGCTATCCTGAGCTAATTTAATTTCTGACACCCTTTTGTTCTTCTTTATAATCTTATTTAACTCATTCCTAGCCATTCTATAATCACTTAAATTTTGAATATTATTTTCTATCTGTAATTTTTTATATGCCCTTTTCTTCTCTGAAATTTTTCTAGCTATCTCCTGATTCCACCATAATGGTTTCCTACTTTTGTTCCTAATAGCCTTCATTGGGATACATTGCTCTTGGACTACATTTATTATATGCTTGAAAGTATCCCACATCCCATAAGCATTTTTACCTCTGAATTCTACATCCCAGTCTACCAAATTTAGCAAGCTTCGAAGTTTTACATAATCTCCCTTATGAAAATTTGGAACTTTTACAGCATTCTCGGTTATTTTACCATTCTCAATTCCCAAGTTAAAACGAATTCTGAAATAGATAAAGAGATTATGCAAGAAATTAATACTGTATGTTCAGGAAATAATAATATTCTAGTAATGGGGAACTTCAACTTACCAACAGTTGACTGGAGAAAAATGTATGGCCCAACCAAAGCTAATCTATTTTTTGATTGTTTTGAAAATAATTACTTATCTCAACTGGTGAGTGAACCTACTAGGGGGAGTGCAATCCTAGACCTTATCCTCAGTAACTGGAAGGAAACAATTAATAACTGAAAGTTACAGAACCGCTAGGAGAAAGTGACTATAGCATAATCATATTTGATATTAATATGAATGGCATTTCAGTCAGGGATAATTTAACATTGATCCAAGACTTCTCCAAAGCTAACTTCGATAAGTTTAGAAGAGGATGAATTTCATGGTCTGGATGCTCTTGAAATGTGGGATAGATTCAAATGTATCTTAGATTCAATTCAAAAAAGTTGCATACCCCTAAAGACAAGGAGAAAAGATGCTAGTAAAATCTCCCATGCTTAAAAGACAGTGTAAAGTCCAATTTGAAGGCAAAGAAAATTGCTGCTAAAAGGTATAAGCATAATAAAACTAAATTAAATGGGAAAGACTTGAAATGCACCACCAAAGAGTTAAAAAAAGAAATTAGGAGATGTAAAGACACTCAGAAATAAACCTTGCAAATAGTAGTAAGGGAAATACCAAGAAGTTCTTTAGTTATTATAAAATAAATTCTAAGCAGGGCTCCCCTATTGGGCCATTAGAATATAATGGAGCACTATCAAGGGAATAAAGATATTGTTGATGTGTTAAACTTATACTTCACCTCTGTTTTCACTCAGGAAAGTGCAGTTGATTGGGACCCAGGTGTTAATTTGGAAAGTAGGCCAGTTCTTGAGAATGTAAATTTTTTGAAGAGAGATATAAAAGCCGTTATTAATAAAATATTGCCTAATAAATCTCCTGGGCCAGATGGGATTTACACTAGTCTTAAAAGGTGAGGAAAGTCTTGCAAATGCATTCAAAATTATTTTTGATCGTTTACTTATGTATTCTGAGATTCCTGAAGACTGGAAGGAGGCCAATGTTGTGCCTGTACATAAGCAGAAAGTGGAAAACTACAGCCCCTTAAGCCTTACACGATTACCGGGAAAGATATTAGAAAGATTAATTAGCACTGATATTAAAAAGTTCTTAGAGGAGAACAAGTATATTAATGATTTGCAGTATGGCTTTCAAAATGGGAAGTCATGTCTCATTAACCTACTTCGAGTTCATGAATTTTGTTACTGAACAAACATACAGAGGTAATAAAAATATAGATGTATTATATATTGGTTTTAGTATTTAGCCTTTGCAAGGTCCCTCACGAGAGACTTGGGCATAAGCTCGAGAAGTATGGAATCTCTGGAAGAGTCCTGAAGTGGATCAAACTTTGGTTATCAGGAAGAAAACAGAGTAATACTAAATGGGTCTAAGTCCACATGGAAGTTGGTGGAGAGTAGAGTTCCTCAGGGATCTGTGATTGGACCCTTGCTTTTTATCCTTTATATTAATGATATTGATTCTTATGGGGTCAATTTTCTTTTAATCTTGTAATAAGAAGGCAAATAAACAAAATAGCAAAATGTCAGCCCTTCAATATGTTTAGGCCTAACCCCCCCCCCCCCTCCAGATTAGCCACAAGTAGGGGATTGGGGAAAAAAGAGGGGATCTTTCACGATCTGACCTTGCGTTATGCTTATATGCACTTTTCTTATATTTTCTATCCAGTGTCAGTCAGTTGAAAAAGGGTGTGAGATACACCGAAACTGTTCTGAATTAAATTGTCTTCGGAGAATGTGGTTTAATTCCTCATATATATATATATATATATATATATATATATATATATATATATATATATATATATATATATTTCTTGTTTGTTGGTGATATATACTATATGTATTGATAATAATTATTCATAGAACAAAGAAGTGCCAATTCATAGGCTATACTTCTGAACATTCTGACCTGTTAGCATATGTGCTACTTTAGGTTAACTCGCCTGGATCCAGACCAACCTACATTGTTTTAAATAAACTCAACTAATACTTTGTAAAATTCTTGACTAGATCTCGATACTCCGCCATCCCATATGATGACCTACATCAGATGATGTAAATATGCCGGAAGCACTATGTTCCGCAGTGGCATCACTTCAAAGGGCCCTGGGGGCCTCTGTGATTCCACTTTAAACCTTATGATCTTATGATATAGGCTCATGAGTGCAGCACTGGTTGGTGTTACAGGTAATTTTTTTATATTTTAAATCTGTTATCATTATTATATTAAGTGTTTGGTAAACCTGAAGATCAGCGGTGCGACCGATGGGCCACAAAATATTTCAGCCCTTTCCAATATGTCTCACGATTTTTTTAGTAAATTCAAGGGGACTGCTTGTGCAAGATATATCACTGTAGGGGGACCCCACCCCCCTACAATGATCCTGAGTTTCAATCAATAGAGGGGGGAGGGTCTAAGGGGCATAGCCCCGCAGTGTATAATTATAATTGTTTATAGAATAATGTTCTAACATTTTTATTTAACTAAACATGCATGAATATTCATGTGCAAGTGAACAAAACAAATGCAACTTAGTGTCGTTACAGCTGAAAAAAATATACCTTTTCGGGTGCACCACCAATCTTCAGGTTTACCAGGTGTTTTACCACCGTAGACACTTTTAAATCTCAGTTTGTGAGAAAACTAAGCCACCTGGGGTCAAAACTGATTTGATTTTTGAAATCCTTGCAAAATGCTAGGCCAGACTAGTCATTTTCAGTACCTGAAAGCATATAGAACCTGGGGGCATAGCCCCCCCCCCCATTCTAAGCTCTGCCTTATAATTAGGACACTCCTGTATAGATTTTAATAGCCCACAGGCTTCGAGAAATGCAACACATTTATTGTTGTCAGTTACCAAAACAGCACCTAAACAGTGAAAATTTAACGAATACACTACACAAGATAATGACATTTTAATGAATGGCCCCAAAAATGTGTGGGTGGATGTTTAAATACGACCCGCGCAGCCAGAAAAGTGTTGACTTTTTTTTACTGAAATTGAGAATTTGTATTTTTTTAACTACACATATATAGTAATAAAAACACTAATACTGAATGCATCCTTTTGGAACAATAATCAAAATGAAGGTCATAAAAAAACCTTTTTAAAAAATCAAGGAAAAGAAATCGATACGGAAGCAATAAAATGAAAAAGTCATTTTTTCGTCAGAATTAAGAAGTGAGGCTTCGTTAATAACACTGAAATATGGTTTAATCAAGCATTAAACAATGGAAAATTAAGTAACAAGTAATTAAAAAGACTAAATAATATCAGGCATAGGGTAGGTAGGATATATAGAAAAGAAATAAGGGGAAAAACATATAATATAACAGAAAAACCTAGTTTTGATCAATATAAAAAGCACAAATAGCCTTGAAACAAATAGAGCTTTTTGATTGATCATTGACGAAACTGAATACAGATCTGTGATTGGCCAGTGCAATAGCAGAAAAACACTGAAAAGTTGCCCAAAAAATAAGCTAGAATCGCATCCAGCCATACTTGCAACATTTACCATTTTTTCTAAGTTAGGTAAGGTTTCTTGATGTCTTTTATTGTTTTTTTTTTGTTCTCATATTTTTTGTTTCACAGTGAAGATAAACAGTTTCTTACTGGTAACATCGTAGCTATAAATAGAACACACTTAGCATTTGTTTCTCTTTCGTTATGGCTTTTTCATGCTCTAGTTGTGCTTCTTCGTTATTTGAATTCAGCTTTATTTTGTATAATCACAAAAAACTTTTTAGATTATTTAAAGACGCATAAACTAATCAAGAAACCTATAAAAGTATTGTTTGTCATTAGGTTAGGTTTTTCTGCCAGTAAAAAGCTATTGGGGAAAAAAAGGTAAATTCAAGGGGACTGCTCATGGGGGAGATATCACTGCAGGGAGACCACCCTGCAATGATCCTGAGTTTCAATCAATTAAGAGAGGTCTGGGGGGAGCAGCCCCCCCCCCCCCAGTATATACTCATATACAAAAAAAATATGCCGTAATTATTCACATCTGATGCTACCGTCTGACATAATATATTGTAGCCCAAAATTATAGCCTATAAACAGCGCCACCTACCATGCGCCCAGAAACTGAAGTGTTACCCTATATGACAAATACAGACTACAGTTGGAAATGGAGATGGTCAATACGATCTATGTAGATCAATAATGAATCCTGTGGTTTTTATTGGTAAGTCTGTACCAAATTACCATATTTACTCAAATCAAATTACCTAATTATGGCACATGTAAATGGAAGAAGCTACTTACTCCCAAAAAACAAGAGCGTTGCCTTCTAAGTCACAAAACTTCGCAAAAAAAGTTCACAGTCACGGTTTGGGTGTGGTTTTTAAATCCAAGTTATTTTATTTGTGTTCATCTAGGTTAAAACTACATTTAAAGTCTAAAATGTACCAGAGTTCTTTAACCTAATTATTTGAATGTCTCAAATCAAAAAGTTCAACTTCCACATATACGATCACCGAATTAATACACAAGTAGTTTTAGCGGAAAGATGATTGTATTTTAAACCCTATAAAAAAATCTAGCACAAAAACACAACACGCATCTAAAGGAAACTTAAAGCCACATCGATGGTTAACCTCAAAAACTCCGCTAAGGACAGCAAAGCTTGGTTTCAGTATACCTCAGTCAGTGTTTATAGCAATAGCGGCGTATGAGTTGAGTTAATGTTAAAGCCGCCTTCAAAAAAGTAAACAAATTAATTAACATTTGCCTCATTAAATCATAAGAAATGTATAAGCAAGAACTAATTATGATCAAAATTTAAATAATAATAAGGATAATCTAAAAGTAATAACCATTTATAAAGAATATTGTGGTTAATAGTTAGGGAACAGTAATCGCTTAAAAACAAATTTAATCACTAGTATTGTGTCAAGCAAATTTTTGTTAATCCATCTATATAGAATTTATTGAGCGCTTGATGTTACTAGTAATATAATAAAAGTTTGAATTTCAAGCTTCTCCTCTTAACCTTTTATCTGCTAAACTACCTGACAAACTACAAAACTTCATATTGTTCTTTGCAGATGACACAAAGATATATGCAGCTGTCCAAAACTGTGAAGGCAACTCCCATACTAACTGTTTACAGGCAGACTTGAAAATGCTACAAGAATGGTCAGTTAAAATTCAAATGGAGTTCCACCCTGATAAATGCAAAGTAATGCACATGGGAAATAGCAACCCCCAGCACAAGTACAAAATGACAAGAGATGATGGAACAGATCACACACTACAGAACACCACAACAGAGAAGGACCTGGGAGTCCTTATTGATTGCTTGATTGCAATCTAAGTTTTAGTAACCACGTCCAAGCTCAATTCAACAAAGCCAACAAGATACTTGGGGCAATTAAGCATACATTCCAATATCTAGACAAAGATGCCTTCCTCCCCCTGTACAAGAGTCTTATTCGACCCCATCTGGAGTATGCATCAGTAATCTGGTCTCCCAAAACTAAAATAGACAGAGATATGGTAGAGAGGGTACAGCGTAGAGCAACATGCATGGTTCACAGTATCTCTCATCTCTCCTATCCGGTGAGACTAAAAGCCCTTAAACTACCTACCCTATACTTTAGAGGACAGAGGTCAGATGTTATACAACTATATAAGATTTTACATGGACATGACGAACTGCAAAAAGGAAACCACTGTAAGCTGTGCGACAGGTCAATGTTTGCTGCGGGTCTCTCGACTAACACAAGAGGACACTGCTTTAAGTACCAAGTGCAGAGCTCGTCCGGTCCAAGAGCCAATTTCTTTCCGACAAGAGTCACTTCAATATGGAACAAACTCTCAACAGAAACTGTAACCAGCAAAACTGTAAATATCTTTAAGTCAAGATTAGAAAAAGAATGGAAAACCTACAAAGACCTACACAGTTATATATTCACATATTGAAAAATACGTTCTGCATGCAACAACTAAAAAGCTGTACGGTCTCATTACCCAAGAGGGTACCCATTGACCGGGATTCAAGGTAAATATATGGAATGAATCTAATATTGGTAGCCAACATTGGTAGCGATAGGACGTGTTCTCAGCGAGCTCTCCATTCAGTAACGTTTTCTGTTTTTTATTATATTTTAATTATATTCCGGCTAACTGGCGGGAAGCACGAAATTTTGTTTACAGCGTCGGCCATCTCGGTGACAAGTTTTAAACTTGGGCGCCTATATTACTTTGTTTAAGTAAATTATTAGTAGAATTAATCCTTTAACAAAAAGTTAATTCAAATTCATTGGCGATTGCCAGATGAAGCTAGTGGGTTACTTCCATAACTCAATTGAGTTGCGAGTCCTATCAGTCTATTATTAATTGTTTTAGACATTTTTTATGATGGAAGATGATGATGATGATGACTCATATGAGCAAAAGAGGTGCACATATTGCTAACTGATTAATCCTCGGAAAAGGCTAATTGAGTGTTCTGAATGTGCTAGGAGGTTTCAGCTGACATGCCCAACTGTCAACTTAACAGAGGCCTAGGCAAGGAATATTCCAAGGTGGATTTGTTCAGAATGCCGAGGTATCCAGAGAAGAGCACCTACCGCCATTCAGGATGACGGCTGGAACCATGCCCTTTTGGATCTAGGCTTAAATTTCCTTGATTTTCTTGCTGAGGTCAGGTTATTGAAGGGTATGATGTCCTTTATCTCAAAAAAGCTATGATTGCAGCGGCTGATGCCCTTGGAAAATTATTGAACAATGTTTTACAAGAAAAGACGAATTTGGCCTGGTTCCAGTTATTTTTTCCATTATGGGGTTCACTCATTAATCCATCTTTCAACTTACTTCTTGAGCTCTTCCTCCAGTTTCCCAGTCAAGTTTGTATTATAACAACTGTTCTTATTTTTAAGTTGGGTTGGCTGACTATTTTTCACACCCACCTGACAGTCCAATTCTTCCCATCAAAGGTAGCCTTAAAATCCTTATCTGTTATGCAGCACACCTGTTCTTTCCAATCTCCAGGTTCTACAACTGACGCACAACTACTTATTGCTGATTCGCTGGGATGATTATATGCACCAAACTGCACTCCATTATCAGTCACCGTCACACCTCCTAGTGCTCTTATCACGGCCATTCTCATCAGCACATCTACACCCTCAATCAGATCATTAAAGACAATCGAAAATACTGTAAAAGCTCTCTCTGACACATACATATGGGCAAGGCTGTTATCCTTACACCTGGCATGGTGTCCATTAAATACGTTTAAAACACGTGCACCTGTACATTTTGATACCAATCTCGACCGTACCATTGTTGAGGTACAACATGTGTCTACCAGACATTTTATGATTTAGAATTGACGATAATCTCGATCACTGGCAAAAGAACAATTGCGCCCCAACTTCTTGCGGGTAACTGTTGGCGCACTAGCCACCCTCCATTCGTTTTCCTGATTAGACTGCTCACAGTTGGCAGCAATATGGCCATATTTATTAGAGTTAAATCATTTCACCCGCTGCTCATTGCATAACTAATTAAATGGGGTCCACCACATCTGTAACACTTTATCTTATTAATTATTTTGGCAAATGCTGAACCTCTCTGAACGCCACTATAGCGTACGAGAAGTGCAGGCGAGCGGCTTAAAAGCTTCGTTTGAACGAGTCTTTTTTTTAGACTCAGGATGGCGTAGTGGATTCGCCGCTGGCTAACAGTGGTCCAGCGACACGGGAAGCTGTTCGCAACTCGCCTACGCTATTATTTTTTCTTTGCCCCTTTTCCTACTCCCCTATATCTACACCATTTACACCAGCTGGTACAACAGCCAAATCTGAATTCTTAGAACACTATTCTAGCATTGTCAATGATATCTGAAATAGACATTTTCATTACACCTGTCATCTGCTGTAATGATGCACTTATATTATCTGGAAACCAATTTACAAATGTTAATTTTATAATCAGATCTAAACCAGCACTGTCAAAACCTGCCTAACCAGCCAGCCACCTTATTTCATTGGCATAAACATTCACCTGTTGTCCCGACCTCTTAATATTAACCATTTTTTCATAAGCAGAAAAGCACCATCGACAAAAGATTCATTCAACTAAGCCTTGATCATATAACCATCAGCTTGTGATTCCTCGTCCAATTCCAAATATAGGGCAAGCGCATCAGCCTCCAAATACAACTGCAAAAAACTAGCTAAATCCGATATTTTTTTATATTTGGCAACAAGTTCAACTTTTTTAATCCATGCCACGCCATCCCCTTCACTGCTGAAAGATTTCATCAAATCCGGCGAAACTTGACCGCCATGTTGCTTTGCCTTTTGCCTAAAAAGCCAGGTGCGGATTCAAAGGGAGGGGAGAGGAGCCCCCCCCCCCACAATACCCAGGGGAATATTCCACACTGTGCATGGCTTGAATCGCTTTTAGAGTCGGCACTTCGTGTCTTGAGTCATGGCAAGCACACGGCGCGTGCGCTTGACTCGCTGACCAGTTGGATCGCGCATCCTGATTCACACGCTGGTCCCTTCCGCTCTTTGTCAGCTGGACTGAACTGAGCATGTGCTCGCTGCTGGCATCTTTCACTTTCGGAACTAATTCCAGCATCCTCTCTCTCTCTCTTTTTTTTTTCTCTCTCTCTCTCTCTCTCTCTCTCTCTCTCTCTCTCTCTCTCTCTCTCTCTCTCTCTCTCTCTCTCTCTCTGTCTCTCTTTGCAACAACACCAGCATCATCTCTCACTTACTTTGCACTTCTGTGCAAAGTAAGTGATTTTTTTTTCAGGAGTGGAAATTCATTAAAACTGCTTATTATGGTACATACTTTTGCGAGTAATACATATATGATCGTACAAATAATCAGTGCTGAAGACATACGAATAAGTTATAGGCACAAATGGTAAATATGTACATGTAGTGTAGGCTATAATGATGTTGGATACTTGCAAGTCATTTTGCCCACTTAAGTAAAAGGCACATAATAGAAAAAGTATTTTTATTTTCCAGGAGTATGCTCTCTCAAATCGTAGGGTCCATTGCAATGTCCCCCTAAATTTGAATAAGCGAAGAGGAGACGGCGGTCTTTCTCCGCAAACGTGTCAATCACTTGACCATTCGAAACTTGAAAGTCATTGTGGACAGTGAGTAGTGGGAAGCCGTTGAGGCGATCTGGCCAATGGTACTCCTCATATACGTCTTTAGCCACTTCAAGGCTGAGAAAGAGCATTCGGCCTCTGCAATTGAGACCGACAGAGTCATTAAGATGGTCGGTAGCTTCGCAATGTTCGGGAACATACAGGTCTCGGCGTAGTCTTTCGCATTCTTGAAACTCTTGAAGACCGGAGCGGAATTTGTCCACCGCTGTGCCTCCGTCTGCACGAGCACCAGTGACTCAACATCGCTCTCGAAGAGCTTAGCGACATTAAGGACGGAATCCACGTCTGCTTTTAAGCCCTTGAGAAGCTCCTTCAACCGGAGAGCAACTGGCACGGTATCGTCCGCAAATCTTCTCTTCAGCTCGGGAATTACCCTGTCAACGAACGGAATATAGACCGAGCGTCGATACTACTCCTCAACAGTCCTGGTCGGGATATTCGCGCGCTTTGTCTGTCGTGCACAGACACGAGTAACAAGGACGTCATCGTGAACTGAGTCCGCTTCAATCAAGAGATCCTTGACTTTTGCAAATCCAGTGTGAAAGTGGTCCTTGGCATTCTTTCTGAACTTGGCGAAAACAGTCTCAATCTCACGAATCAGTGCGTACACAGATGCCAAGTCACCTCCTTCTTCTGCAGGGTCATGCTCGGCTCGAGTATGTGAGCCAAATCTGACTCCGCCACAACCAGCACAATGAGAAAGCGAGGGTCCCTAATCACGGCGAGTAAGATGCCATCATTGGCATCCAGCTTCATTTCCTCTTCTATGAAGACCTCGATGTGGAGAGAAACTCGATGAACACAAGGACTGCATCATGCCGCTCAACCCATTTGGTAGGACACAAGGGTACCAAACTCTCTCGCTTAGCTGAGGAAAGCTTCACGATTTTGGAGAACCGGAGCGTCCGCATGTTGCTGGAGTAAATGAAGTTATGGAGTTCATTGAACGTCTAAGGGGCGAGTTTCACATCTTTGACATCGCAGGCAATGGCCAGCACCAGGTTCAGTCAGTGATTAAAGTAGTGGATCAGTTTGGCGAGGGGGTATTGCTCCATGATGATGGTGGCACAACCTCTGAACTTCCCCATCATGACACTCGTTCCGTCGAAGCTGAGGCCTCAGCAGTTTGACATGTCCAAACCAAGGCTATCTACGGTGCGAATGAGCAGTTGGGCCAGGCCTTCAGCGGTGAGGTTCTCAGCATGGAGGAAAGTGAGAAAGTCCTCCTTGATGTCATCTTCGACGCATCGAAGGATAATGGTGGCTTGCTCCTTCCCTGTGCCGTCCTTGGTCTCATCCATTGACAGTGCGAGTACCCCTGATACAGCGGCTAAGACCTCTTACAGATCCAATCGACCTGTAAATAGAAGAAACAGCATACATGCAACGCAGTATCCATCCTCATTCAGCAACGAGTACTTCAGTCAGGGCTATGTGATGCACCATCTTGGTTGGAATCGCCTCTTATGACCACCTTCTTCAATGAAAGGTAGCGATTCGACAGACGGAGCCGTCTGGTTGCTTAAGGCCACTTTCTCAGAGTCTGTTGCCGCCTTGATCCCAATGAAGTTGGCAACGTCCACTGGAGCTGTGGGGAGTATCAGTGTGCATGTGAAAAAAAAGAGAAGTAAGTTCCTTGCCCTCCTGCTCATCATGGTGAGATTCGGCTGCGCTGTTAGATCTACAGGCTGTCGATGTCGAAGTGCTTGGCTGTTGCAACATCTCATGGACATCAAGCTCGTAATCACCACTCCTCGAGGCCACATTTACATTACTAATTAATTAAAAAGGTATATTTACAAGCTATAAAGGATGGTAAAAAACAAATCGTATTAGAAATCGGAAGAGGAAATTAGTGCTTACAGAGGTGACATACAGGTAAGAGGAAGCGCAGTCTATCGTAACATGGAACGCGTAAAATAAATGGCAAGCATTGCAGGCGGAGGGTAGACATGGGCTGGCATTCGACCAACGATGAGGGTTAATCTGGTAGACGTGTAGCGGTCTACATCACTACAAATGTAAATATTTATTTCTTACTGTATATATATATATATATATATATATATATATATATATATATATATATATATATATATATATATATATATATATATATATATATAATTGCAAGAGGGGTTAAAAACCCTGACGTAAATCGGGAGATTGGTACACCCGCTCTCCCAAAGGTCTTATAAATAAGCTATGATGCTTCATTCGCTCGGCTGTATCACATCATTATAATTGTTTAGCTAAATATTTCCAAGATAGAATCCTGAATTAATCTTGATTCTTTTGTCTAATTTACGGACCCATTCAACTCCCTTATAATCTAATTTACCAATCTATTTACCAATTATCTAATTATCAGTTATAATTATACCAAACCATATTTATCAATTGTAAAACCATTCCCGTTAACTCATTCATATATAATTCACGCGTAATTCTCAATACAATCATAAACTGTTGCTGTATAAATTTACCCTTAAATAATCTAACTGTTTATTCAAAAATATATATTTTTCTAAAGACTCTTTTTTTTTATTTAAGTCTTTTCGCAACGTCGCACAGATAAGGCCTACAGAATTCGTTTGCAAAATTTAGACTCGCGTGATCATTTAACAATTCATTCCCTTGAATAACGAAATATACGTTTTTATGTTTATTGTGATCTAAAAACTATCTAGGATATTGCCGCAATATTCATTTAAAAGCTATGAATGGTGCCCAGACTAGTTTGTTTATCTCCCATTCATTAATTCGTAAAATTGAATTAATTTTGACTTTCACGTGTGTTGTAATTTTCGGAAGTCGCATTCCGCCTCACTCGGTTCCATTTTTTTCGCGTAGACTGTCGACACGTGCTCGTTTTCAATCCTTAGTTGACTTTAACATATTTGAGTGATCCCTTAGTAATTTCATAAAATTAATTATATTATACTGTAATAAATGCAAAGAGTGACCAATTTTCAATATTTATTTCATTTTTTTACGTTTAAGCGCGTGAATCGAATTTGTGCATAAACACACACACACACATTTTTATTTTTTTGTAAATGGATTATAACGGAGCCCCAAGCTACGCCCCAACTTCTGGCACGGTAACAACGACCCAAGCATCCTCCCCTGCAACAACAACGGCGTATTCAACCACGTTAGGCGCACACGCAAGCATCCTCCCTCATTCGCCTAACACACAACAACATCCCTTCCCCACTCCCTCTTCGGTTCCGCTTCTACAATTTGACCCACAAAATCCCAATGGCTGGTGGGAAATGGTGAGCTCATCCTCTTACACCAGGCAGTTCCTAAGGATCAAAGGACAATCATCGTAGCCTAGAGATTACCTCTAAGTATTTTTTCAACTTTTAAGAGTATTCTACTTGATGGGTGTATTTAAGGATCTTGGGGAAGGTTCAAGAGGGCGTTCAGGGAAAAATTTGTGGAAGTCACAAATTGAGGACCTGCATATCCTTCTTGGTACACAGGAGATGGGGAACAGGCGATCCACGCACTTTCTGGACCATCTCAAGGCCCTAGCACATGCCAAGGGAGCACAGCTCGACCAACTCGAGCCACTCCTAACAGAGATATTCAGGCGTGGGATGCCGGACCAAATTAAGCCCCTTATACTGATGTCCTCCCCTGCGACCGTGGAGAAGATAGCAGAGGCGGTTGACGCCTTGTATGACAATCCATTCATCAACTGGGGAAAATGCAGGCACCAGGACTTTTAGCAATACAAATAGGGGACGTAGCACATCATACAACACTAATGTTAAAAACGACTCACATGTATCCATTTCACAGGTTAAGTTACAGGACTCCTTCAGGATGCATCCTCGCAGGCTTCGGGTCTTTTATCCGTTCTGGAGAGGATAGAGATGAATATTCGGGCCCTAAAGGTGTGAACGGGTCTTCACCGAGAGCAAAATCGTGAGCAGGACAGAGGAGTCAGACGTCATTCCTCCCCCCGAAAAAGGCAACGCCAACGAGGAAACAGCAGCACAAGAGGTGATGCACAGCAGTTTCATTTCCAATCTAGGCCTAATTTCCCAATCGTAACAACTCAGAGTGTAGCTGCTGGTACCATCTAATTATGGGAGCAACAATGTCCGCTGCGATCAGCCTGCTGTTTTTACTGTGCATCCTTTCATGCCCACAATTTTAACCCTCATTCTGTTCGTGCTGCTCATACTGCTATCTTTCAGCCTTCATGCTTTTGTTGGTATCACCTCAAATTTGGCTCCAAAGCAAAAAAAAAAATGCTCTGCCCCATGCAACTACCAGCAAAATGCTCAACTTGCACCCCAATCTCAATCTAACCTCTCTTCACCAGCTCCGATCTTACAAAACTCTACGGGTTTCCTTACACAACCTTCACCTTCAGCACAGGGATTTTTACACTGAATTTGCAAGTGATACGTGGGTCTGTCACCTTTGCAACCTCATCTCTTCAGGCCAATTCTCCTTTTAGTGTCCATGATTCACTCTCTGGTTTCTCCTTCCTGGTTGACACTGGCGTTCAATGCAGTGTCATTCCAGCATCTTCAGTCGAGAAAGCTTGCATTTCTTCTGATCTTGTCCTTAAAGCTCCCAATTCATCGGACATAAGGACTTATTGGAGCGCATCTTCGAGCTCTCTCTCGGTTTACGTCATGTTTTTTTACCATGGACATTCATCATTGCCGACGTCGACAGGCCAATTTTAGGCCTAGATTTTCTTTCCGCGCACGACATTCTCGTCGATTCTCGGCATCGCAAACTTATTGACAGGACCACGACACTAACTGTTGCTGGTTCCTTCTCTCATTCTACCAGCTCTCTCCTCTCTGTTAGTCTCCCTGCAAGTGCTTTCCACTTTCAGCAACTTTTGCGAGAGTTCCCAAGCCTCTGTCTACCTCCTTCTAAGGAACAGACCTATTAAGCACAATGTGGTGCAAATAATAGAGACGAGAGGAGGTCCAGTTTTCTCATGTCCCCGCCGACTGGCCCCAGATAGACTTGCCCTAATGAAGCAGGAATTTAAGTTCATGATGAAAGACAGGATCGCTTCACCATCAACCTCTTCATGGGCTTCGCCGCTTCATAAGGTACCTAAGTCTACTCCGGGGGAATTCAGAGTTGTAGATGACTGCAGGCGACTCAATGCATTACAGTTCCGGATAGGTATCCTCTTCCTTTCTTATTGGATTTTAACTCTGCTCTCTTCGGTTGTTTCATTTTTTCTCGGCTCGATTTGGTTCCCGCTTTCAACCAAATCCTGATTCACCCTGACGATATCCCTAAGACGGCTATCACCACTCCATTAGGTTACTTCGTCATGAGCCGAATGCCTTACGGGCTTCGTAACAGTGGTCAGACCTTCACCCGCCTCATGGATCAGGTTCTGAGAGGTTTTCTCTCAGTATTTTGTTATATAGACGACCTCCTGATAGCATCTTCCTCTTTAGAGGAACATTTTTCTCACCTTCACCAGGTTTTTATACGTTTAGATGAGTATCGTATCGTACTCAACACTTCTAAGTATATCTTTGGTTTCACACAGCTCTCGTTTAGAAGACACCACATTTGCCCTGAGGGAATTCGTCCTTTCGAGGACAAAGTTAAATTTATCCGGGCTTTTCCTCGACCTTCTTCGTTAAAGCAACTTACTAGATTCTGTGGGATGGTAAACTTTTACTAAACGTTCATTTCGAACATCTCCCATATTATGCAACCTCTCTACGAATTGCTTTCCAAGTCCAAGAAGAACTTTCCTCTTTCCTGGTCTCCCGAAGCTTTCGAGGCTTTGTTTCACCCAAAGAGGCTATTGCTCACGCTGTCGCCCTGGTCCATCCTTGCCCAGGATCTTCCATTAGCGTTGCTTCGTCCGCGTTAGCTACTCATGCTGGTGCGACGCTACAGCAGAAGGTTGATGACTCTTGGCAACCACTCGCTTGATTCTCCAAAGCTCTTCTTCCTTCTCAATAGAGGTACAATACGTTTTCCGGCGAAATACTGAGCATATACCTCGCCCTCCGTCATTTTTCACACTACTTGAAAGTGCGTTAATTTACTGTCTTTACCAACCACAAGCCATTAGTTGGTGCGCACGCCTCTAGTGATACCTCCTCTGTGCACTCTGCAGTTGATACTCATCACCTTGACTTCATCCTGAAGATGACAAACGATATTCGCTACGTTCCTGGTTCTTCAAACGTCGTACCAGACGCGTTCTCTCTCGCAATTCATCGATTTCGGGCACGCAACTCTCTCGAACTGCGCCCATCGATCACGAGACAATATTGCTTGCCCAGGAACAAGATGAAGACACGCAAACACTGCGTCACTCTTCTCAGCTTATCATTCGCGAAATCGACTTGCCGGACAGTCCCTCCAGGCGTATCCTGGTTGATTATACATTGCCTGACTGTCATCGTCCACTCATTCCTCTCGCTTACCGTCTGCACATTTATTACCAGACTCACGGTCTCACTCATCTTGGCATTCGACCAACTCGCAAGCTCATCACGCAACGTTATGTGTAGCCAGGTATGAACGCCGACGTAGCCAAATCGACCCGCGCATGTCTCTCTAGTCAACCTGCAAAGGTTCAACGCCACACAAAATCCCCTCTGGCTGCTTTCCAATTCCATCGGCACGTTTTGACGCCGTTCACATCGAACTGGTTGGTCCTCTGCCCTTTTCACGTGGTTGCACTTACTTTCTCACCACGATCGATCGTTTTACCTATTGGCCAGAGGCAATTCCTATCTCGGACATCATAGATTCCACCGTAACTCGAGCCTTCATCTCAGAATGGGTTGCTCATTTTGGTGTCCCATCAACGATCATGACTGATCGAGGTAGCCTATTTGAATCCCACCAATGGGATACACTCATGGCAGTGCTTGGCTCCTTACGTCTCCGTACCACTAGCTACCATCCCCAGAGTAACTCTAAGGGGGAACGTTTTCACAGGAATCTCAAGGGAAGCTTACGCTCCAATGAACCACACATCACTTGGGTGGACAATCTACCCTTAATTCTCCTGGGAATTCGTGCCTCCTTGAAAGAGGATTTGAAATGCTTTGCTGCGGAACTCGTCTACGGTACGCAACTTCGTCTTCCAGGTAAATTCTTTTCTTCCGCTGACTGTCCTCTTTCTTCCGACATACATCCTGCTCCATACGTACACAATTAAGTGCGGGCGATGTCTGAAGTTAAGCTGACCTCCACAAGAGTGCTTGCTAATCAGAAACTTTTCGCGCCAAAGGAGATGGCAACTTGCTCTCATGTGTTTGTCCGTCGCGATTCCATTCACACATCCTTGCACCCTGTCTATGACGGACCCTTTCTCGTCGTCTCCAGGAAGCCAAAATTCCTTGTACTGCAGCTTGGCACCAAGCAGGATACGGTTTCCATAGATCGGCTTAAACCCGCTTTCATAGAGGCTGTTCATCTGGAACAGCCACTACCTTTCTCTTTCGCTAATATAGGTCCAGTGGTCATCTCAGCCTACTTTCCACACCCAATTATTCCTTCAAAACTTTCCAACCAACTAACCCGACTTCCGAACCCTTCTTTGGCTCTTTCAAATCAAACTACAACTCTTCCTCCCACCTCTTAACTCGAAAACCCTCCGGCAACAATCTCTACACCCCCCAATTTTTATTCCCAAACTGCTGCCCCCTCCCTTTTGTTGCAGGACCATTCGACAGCAGCTGGAGTACTCCAAGCTACCAACGCGCAACTCCCTACAGTCGCCTTTTCGGGAGGTCCAGAACAATCGTCACCCGACGCTCCGGTCCTCGCTCGCGACAATTTCCCGCCTCAATCGAGTGGCACTACTAATCGCCACCTGATCCGCAATCCGAGTCAGCCAATTAGCACCATAACCAGTTCTGGACGCGTTGTAGGGAGGCCTCGCTGCTATATAGACTAAAATTTATGTAAATACCTTGTGTTGTGCGAGCTTTTCCTCGGTGGGGCAGTAATGTAGCGGTCTACACCCCTACAAATGCAAATATTTATTTCTTTAGAAGAGATATATATATATATATATATATATATATATATATATATATAAAATTTCAAGAAGGGTTGGTAACCCTAACTTAAATCGGGAGATTGCTACACCCGCTCTCCCAAGCGTCTTAAAAATAAGCCATGAGGCTTCATTCGCTCGGGTGTATCTCATCGGAGAACAGGTTTGTAAATATTTCAATTGTAATTGTTTGACTAAATATTTCTCAGATAGAATCCTTAATTAATACTTGATTCTTTTGTCTCTTTTTCGGACCCATTCAACTCCCTTATAATCTAATTTACCAATCGATTTACCAATTATCTAATTATTATTTATCAATTATAATTAGACCAAACCGTATTTATCAATTGTAAAATCATTCCCGTTAACTCATTCAAATTTAATTCACGCGTAATTCTCAATACAATCATAAACTGTTACTGTATAAATTTACCCTTAAATAATCTAACTGTTTATTCAATAATATATATTTTTCTAAGGACTCTTTTTTTTAATTTAAGTATTTTCGCAACGTCGCACAGATTAGGCCTAAGGAATTCGTCCTTAAAATTTAGACTCGCGTGATCATTTAACAATTCATTCCCTTGAATAAAGAAATATAGGTTTCTATGTTTATTGTGATCTAAAAACTATCTAGGATATTGCCGCAATATTCATTTAAAACTTATAGACGAATAGACGGGGTGATGTGGGCGGCCCATTGCTACTTTAAATGCATATGAGTGTGGCCCACTCGCAAGTGACAAATGCCTATCTGTGAGTCCCGACGGGGTCGATAACAGCTAATACACTTGTAGCAGCTGACATCTTTGCAAGCTTCTACAAAGTTCGTAAAGAGGCAGTTGGCAATTTTCCGTCTGAGAAAATTATGCATCTCGCCAAAAATCCATTTTTGTACGACCGTTGATACCAATATTGTTACCTCAAAGACAAAGTACGACTCCTCTCAACCAGCAACCAATCAAAAACTTTATGCGACCCAATTCGAAATTAACCAATCAGAATATACTTTCCGTTTCCCTCAGTCCACATCGCATTGTAATGATCACTTTCATCTCAGCAGCGCTCCATCAAGGTTAGTTAGAATTAGCTCCTTAAATAATCATCAGTGTATACAAAGGTCTAAAAGTATTCAAAGTGTAATTCCTTCCTTTGAATTCCACGTCCCCTGATTTATACTTCAAAACGTGGTGGCAGTACTATACCTAGTACCATACTATATTTCATATAATTCCCACATATTTTATATCTTATTTACTATAATATCACCTTATATAGCTTATTTCTCTTAACAATATAATTATCGGCCAATTCCCTATATTCAATATATATATATATATATATATATATATATATATATATATATATATATATATATATATATATATATATATATATATATATATTTTCCAGGCAATGGCTTCGCCACTCTCCCCCCTCCCCAAAGGGGGGAGCTTGCGCTTGGCTACTAAGATTGAAATTTATATTCTAAAAAAAAGCAGCCATGGTTAATTTTTTATATATTTTCTGAACTTCCCCAATTATAATCATTTTAAAAAGGAACTCTAAACTAGATTTCCCCCTTTGTAATATCATGTTGCTAAAAAATAGTTATAGAAGATAGAGAAGAAGATATATAAAAATAATTTTCTGAACTTCACCATTTTTAATTCTTTGAGTTTTAAAAATTTTACAAATTTTTGATTAATATTTTTATTTCTGAACTTCACCATTTTGTTTTTTGACACTATAAAAGAATTATTAGAAATAACGTTGATAAAAAAACATAAGTCAACAAACTAAGATGAAATAATTATTCAAATACTCAAAAAAATCCACTTCTTATATATATATATATATATATATATATATATATATATATATATATATATATATATATATATATATATATATATATATCATTAACCATATTATCAAATTAGTCATATTCCATTATTTTTTGTTCAATAAATCTTGTTAAATTTATGAGTCAGTGATTTTGAAACTTTCCCGGTTGAAATAGTTATCCTTCACAACGTTTTCTCTTTCAAGTCATTTTTAATCTTTAAATTCATATTGCAAGGTTTAATGGCTGCTATCAAGGCAAATTTGTCATTAAACCAATCATCTCAATAGCTATAATAGATGCTCTAGACCCTTTCTTTTTTTTCAATTAAGTATAGTATAGTTTAACGTCTAATTATGTAAAAATTATATTATTCTTTCCACGTGAGACTACGCTTGGCAACTATAGACTCAGCCGACATTTCGAGCTATCTTGGTGGGGGTACCTCTCTTTTGGGTACCCCTGTTAGGGCTTCCCTTGTTGATTTGGTCGAAAACGAGGTTCCAGACTAAGTGCCTCTTTTCCCTTTCCTTTTTCTACTATATCCTTCTCCTTTTTCACTTTTATCCTATCTATTCTACTTATTATGCACCCCCTCCCCCCAAAAAACCCTACTTCTATCATGTCATTCTTACCCCTTTTTTTCTCTCTATCTATATATAAGGACCTGGCAGCTACCTCATGCGTCAGAAGAGAGGCTTTGGAACCTCTATAAACAACGCCAATCGACGCTCACCGGTTGCGAGAGACTACGCCTAGAGGTGTTCTCGGCGTTGGGGCACGATGAATGGGATGAGGGTAGTGCCCTGTTAACCCCTTCTCTGGCGCGTAATTATTTACCATTTCCAGTGACCGTTGACGGGTGCCTCTGGTAGCATCGGTAAGAGGTGACGGCCCTTTGTTCCCAGGTTGGTTGCCAGGCCAATAAAAAGCTTAGGGTTGAGTCTCTTCGTATGGCGGGATATCAATTGAACGCTACTCCGAATGGTCAAGTGAAGAAGAAGAAAAAGAAAAAGAAATGTAATCGTTCACTTCCCCTGAATAATGATGGTTCCGGCGTAGCCGTTGCTGAAGGAGTAAGTCATGATAGCTTCTCTCCTGTCAGAAGGGGAGCCCATAGACCGAGAGATGTTTTGATACCGACGCCAGTCTCAACATCTAATAGATTTGCTCCCCTGGATTCGGGCCGGGGCTCTCCAATCCTTATCGGAGACTCTCAAGTGAGGGACATAACGAATCGGCCAAACGGGGTGCCCAAGGAAATGTGGCGCTTACGTAGCCTACCAGGTAAGAAGACGCGAGAAATACTGAAAGAAGTTAAAAAGATGGGACTAGGACAGCAAGATACGCCGGTAGTGGCCTAATCCAGTGAACACGACCTGTTTCTACGGGGAGGCTATGCAGGCTTTACTAAGCGCATCATCGAAGATGTCAGAAGTTTAGCAACCTCGTTGAAAGAAAAAAAACGTCAAAACCAATCGTCGTTGGGATCACACTGAGACGCTCTGGGGGTGCCTTTGCCAACCAAAAGGCTCTGAGCATCAATTGGAGGCTAGGTGAAATCCTATCAGTCATGGGCGTAGGTTTCGTCAACCCTTTCTACGAATTCTACAGTCGGTCAGGGCTGTTTAGTGAGGATGGCACTCACATGTCTGCCCTTGGAAGATATGTGCTACGTTAGCTCATCCGCCGCGGTTTATATTGGGTAAAGAAGTCCGGTGTAGGGGGAAGGATGACTAAGAGCTGAATGGGAGAATCCCACGAAGTAGCGCCCTCGACAGCCGAGGTCAAACATCCAGCACCCAATCCTTCCGTCGATACAGAGGAGGGGGCGGAAGTGGGTGATGGCCAGCCTCCGAATCCAGCTTTGGAGGGGAGGCCGCACGACGAACTGTCGGGAAACGGAGAAGTGGAGGAGGCAATAAGGTTAGCGGACGCCCCTAAGAGTTCTTCTATTAAATGCCCATTCGATAAGGAACAAGTTCTGCGAGCTTAGAGCACTGATGTCATCAGCGAAGCTTGACATAGTGGCCGTCACGGAGTCGTATATTCGTGCAAACACCAGGGACTTTATAGGTGAGTTTAGAGTACCTGGTTACGCGACCTTCCATATGGATCGCGCTGACCAGGAAGGTGGTGGAAATCCTGTGTATGTACGGGTCCATCTATATCCATCGAATGCAGAACTGTTCCAGAGGATGAGGTGCTAGGAGTCGACATCAAGGTCGACAATGCAATGTACAGGTTCTGCAGAAGTCTAAATACTGCGTACATAGGTGTATCCCTAAAATGCACCTCTCGCTTCGAGTTCAACGGCGCCTTTTTTTCGAACCGTCAAAACTCCGAGATGGCTAGAAGGCGTGAAAGAAATACCGTAGGGCCAAATATGAAAAAAAGGTCATTCGCGCGAGGATACGGATTTTACGAGAATTCGATTCTCTCTCGCGATTCTGCTCGTGAGAGAAATAAAAGGAAGACTTTTCCCTGGAATCAGCCAGAAGATCTTGGACCTACGTCAAGGAAACCGTTCGCCCGCTGCAAGGAAGGAACTTCTCGGGGAATTGGTTGTTGCCGTCACGGTACTTGTAGGTGACAAACTTCTCGCAAGCCCTCCCCCCCCCTCCTTCAGAGTCTGAGGTTACACAGGACCTCCCTCTGCGAATTACCCTAAACGTAGCTAGGTAATCGGTTTTGGCTACCCACTCCAGGAGCCGAATAATCGGACAGGTACTTCAAGGAAAAAGTCCGATTTGAGTCAGCGTGTGGCTCACCTCCGTGATCCGGCAAAGGATCAGCATATCACCGGCCTAGGATTACCCTCTCATTCGGTAACCTTGGACGGCCGGACTAGGTGCGATCATCGTCACCAGAAGAAGATCTTCACCGCC
Source organism: Ceratothoa steindachneri (assembly GCA_963969495.1). Lineage (NCBI taxonomy): Eukaryota > Metazoa > Arthropoda > Malacostraca > Isopoda > Cymothoidae > Ceratothoa > Ceratothoa steindachneri. The sequence continues at coordinate 60,955,064 of OZ018322.1, forward strand.
CCCCTTCAAAAATACTTACGAACTCAAAGGTATCGTTAATTGAATTATCCTTTCCTCTAACTTCACTAGTTTATTTGTGAAATAGAACACTCATCCCAAGCTCATACCCTCGAATATTAGAAGTGCTTGCTTAATTCAGTGTTTGACTCAATAATAATATTCCCTTCGTTCTGTCTGGTGTCATTAAGACGCAAACAGCCCAGTGAGTAATCTACAAGTAATCCCCACGACACTTTGCAGACTTATTTATTCAGCGCAAGATTAATCCTATTTATATTTATATACGCTGTTGCTTATTTCAAATTCATGTACATTAAAGATTATTTTTGTATATATGTGTTTAACTATTTTGGAAGATCCTTTGGCAATTATTAGGTAATCCACTCGGCTTAAATCTCAATATTCCACCGACCCACCCATGGTTGGCTTTTACTGAGTGGGGAACACACTCAGGGGATCATCATCTTATTTTTGATCAAAAGGTACGCCCAGGGGTTATTGTTATTCACCATAAGTCGCTAAGGTAGGGGTATTGGATACGCTTCACCTCCGCTTCACCTCGGTACGGTAATAAAATATATGTCCAGGAAGTGGGACTGGGATTACCCACTCACTAAACCCTCGACAGGTTCATAGTGGCCTATCGATCTCCTCATCGGACAGTAGAGGTTGATATAGACCTGAAACAAATCCTGCTGCCGGTCTCTTAGACGGCCTTCCCTCGCTGCTGGTAGGGGACTTCAATTGCGAGTCGACTGGAGTGACCGAATGGGCGACGGAGAGGCATCTCGGCTTGTAGACTTTGCTGGCAGCAACTTTCTGACTCATTGAGTCGGCGAGCCTACCCGAGGGGGCAACGTTCTAGATCTAGTATTTACCACTGAAGATGACCTCGTCTCTGACCTATCAATAGATGAATGCCTAGGTGGTAGTGACCATAACATGTTAAGGTTTGGAGTAGGTACTCCGTGTACGCAAGGTACTAATGAACAAGCACGTAAATTGGATCTCAGACGTGCATACTTCGATGGGCTTCGGGGAGCACTTGGCCAGATGCAACCAACTAACGAAGACGGGGCGAATTCCAAATGGAACGATTTCAAGAATCGTTTTATGGAGCGTCAGGCCGAGTTCGTTTCCACGAAGGCTGTCAGACTAGCGAGTATTCAGCCTAGGTGGTTTTCTCAAGAAATCGCTAGTGTTATTAAAGCTAGAAAGATAGCGCACAGAGCATGGAAGAGGAATAGTAGTGCGTTGCACCATGAAGCCTATGTAGCCTCTAGTAGAGAGGTTAAGGCACTAGTTCGCATGGCTAAGCGTAACGAAGAAATTCGTGTAGCCTCTCTCTCCAAAGAGAGCCCCAAGGAGTTCTTCGAATACGTGAACAGCCGAAAACCATCGGACCCCCGAGGGAGGCGGACGGCGTTCTCCAGGATCCAGATGAGGAAATAGCTGGTATACTCAACGACTACTTCTTCTCCGTTTTCATGAGGGAAAGGGACGGAGAGATACCCAGACCGCTGATAGTGAACGATCGTGAGTTAGAATAACTAGAAGCAATAACTACAACTTCCGAAGAGGTTGCTAGGATGCTAGGGCAGTTAAATGCGTATAAATCTCCAGGTCCTGACGGCTTCTTGTCAAGAGTGCTACGTGAGGTGAAAGATCAGGTGAGCACTTTTCTTTCTGAGATCTTCAACTCATCGCTCGACAGTAGCGAAGTACCTGCAGACTGGTGTATGGCCAATGTCACCCTGATCCACAAAAAGAGGGCCCTTGGCACCGAAAGATTCTACCAACCAATGTCTTACTTCAATAGTTGGCAAAGTACTGGAAGGCATCATAGGGGATAGGATAATGAATCATTTAGAGTCTCACGACCTGTTGAGAGGCACCCAGCATGGCTTCCGAAGAAAGCGCTCGTGCCTCACGAACTTGCTTGAATTCTTCCGCGGGGTAATGAGTGAGTTTAACAGAAGTCGAGTGGTGGACATACTTTATTTGGATTTCCAGAAAGCTTTCGATAAAGTCCTCCACCGCTTACTGATGGTGAAAGTACGTGGCCTGGAAATAAGAGGAAAGGTCGCAAAATGGTTAAAAAATTGGTTGTCGGACAGGCGACAGGGGGTTACCATCGGAAGCCACACCTCTCGGTGGTTGTCAGTAACGAGCGGAGTCCCTCGGGGTTCCGTGCTAGGCCCTCTATTATTCATCATTTACATCAATGATATAGATGAAGGACTGGTGAGTCGTCTAGCGAAATTTGCCGACGACACAAAACTTGGAGCTAACGTAGTGAATCCCGAAAACATCGAGATGTTAAGGGGTGACCTACGAATGATTGGCGAGTGGGCTGACAAGTGTAAGGTGATGCACATCGGGTATGCGAACCCCCGGTCAGGCTACGAACTACAAGGTATGCGTCTTGAGTCTACTGATGTAGAGAAGGAATTAGGTGTGCTGATTAGCAGCGATCTCAAATTCTCGAAGCAGGGCTTACAGGTGGAGAAAAAGTCTCATCGCTTGTTGGGTTACATCATGAGGCAATTCAGCTTTCGAACAAAAGAGGTTGTTTTGCCCCTGTACAACTCGCTGGTGAGGCCTCACCTAGAGTACGTTGTACAGTTCTGGTCTCTTCATTATCGAAAAGACATCGATCGTCTGGAAAAGCTACAAGCCAGGGCCACGAAACTGATGCTATCGCTAAGGAATAAGACATACCAAGAAAGACTGCAAGAGCTCGATCTCTATTCGTTTGAGACTCAAAGACTGCGCGGTCGTCTAATAGAGACTTTTAAAATCTTGAAAGGATTTGAAAATATTGACTACACCAAGTACTTTACCCTCAACCGGAATACGACTCGAAATCACGGATGGAAGGTCAGGCTGCCCAGATTCAATACCATTCCGGTGGGTAAGTCATTCACATATGACATTTGCGACACATGGAATAGATTACCAGCGGGAGTTGTTGAGAGCAGCAGTGTCGAACAGTTCAAGAGTAGACTTGACAAATTGTATTTGAAAACTTGATGATCTCATAGCAAGTAATTAGTACGTGCTAAGAATCGAAACCGCAAAAAGTGCCTCCTCGGCATGGACCGCAAAGTCTTTGAGGTACTTCTTTTCCTTGTAACTCCTTGTAACACACACACACACTCTCTCTCTCTCTCTCTCTCTCTCTCTCTCTCTCTCTCTCTCTCTCTCTCTCTCTCTCTCTCTCGTTGCCCGTCAGCCGTCTTTCTGTGAAGGTGCGCGCTGTTTTACTCCCGCTTTTTATACTTATACAAACAGTGGTGTTTACAATTTATCATTTTTGCATTCTAATTTAGGTTTTTTCAATACGTTTTTCATTTTTGCTCATTCAAATACTTTTTTGTGTGCGTCGGTGAATTTAACACTTATATTAAGTGCTTTCGCGAATTTTATACACTTGTTTACCGTGCATACGTAGACTTCCGCGGTCATTTAGATATACACTTGTCCCCACATTCTCCTGGAAATAATAATTCCCTTCAAACGAAAACAGTGAGTATTTCTTTTATATTTCTCTCATTTTATGTTTTTACTTTTCGCGCGTGTTAACTACGCTCTCAATTATCTTATTTTTTAATATTTCTCATTAATCGCAAGAATTTCCGATCTTTATTGAAAATAATTAACAGCTAAATCTTGCTTTCACCCAATTAGTGCTTTGGTTCAATTATATCTTCCTGCCTCCCATTTTCATTTACTGTCTTAAAGTATATGTAATTTGCTATGATTTTTCTGAGTTTGCAGGACTTTGCGCATAATATTATTTAGGGTTTTGTTTGATTTCGTTTGGCTTTGCCTCTTGCCTGTGCACACGTGGGACCACTCTCTTGACTCTTATCGTAGTTCTGAGGCTCTTAACCAATTAGCGAGCGAGAATTAATCCAGGATGAGCCTGATCGTCTGCATTCCAATATACATATTTTCATTTTAACGTTTTACCTATTTAACTCGTGTTTTTTATCAAGTGATTAATTTGTCACTCATATTTTATTTTGTAATATATCTGCTCATAACAGTATTTTTATTTTACGATTAATCTATACAAGTTCATAAACTGTATTGTATATTAAATTATCAAATTTCATTAGTGTAAGATATAGTGTTGGAAGTCGACTATTTTATAAATGCAAAAGTACGAGATGGATAATAGATTTCCCTGAACAATCTTTTGAAAATATTACGTCAAGAAGTGTGTGCGAATTTTGTAAGATGCAAGAAAAACATGAAAATGAAAAAAGCAAAATGGATGTCTGTAGTAAGCCGTATCAACGCCCTCCAATTAAAAAAGGCAAATGTCAATCAGAATAGCTAGAATAGATAAAAAAAATGTGAAATTAGAACAAGAAGTAGCACTACTCACTAACAAAATTGACAAAACAAACATAGGAGAAAAGGAACAATTTATTCCAGTTCGAAATAAATGTGCATCTAAACCTCTCATACGAGGAGAACCAGTAGTCTCAACCTAAAATAGATTTGAAATACTGTCCAACGAAGAAGAAGAAACTTATTTAGTTGGGGATTTAATAATTCGAAATCTAATAGATCACTTAGGAAATTGGAACAACAAAAACCGCAAATTTCGCTGTTCTCCAGGGGTAAAGATCAACTGCGTAACAGAAGAAATAAGTATCTACGAGATAAAGAGCAAAAATTGTCTAATTATTGTGAATGTTGTGAGCAACGACGTTTTTAACGGAATCAACTACCAAGGTTCAGCAAGCATAATGAAAGACTACACGGAAAGTGTCGTAGAATTCTTTCTGCTAAGAACCCTACTGACCTGACCTCTGACACCTCTTTTATTTAGTTAGTGTCGTAGAATGCCCCTCCTTTTTGTTCTATTCTAAGAGTGCTAAGAGTGTCTAATATATTGATATTATAAGAATATCTTAATGAACTGAGCCTTTACCAAACACGTCAGGATATAAAAGAAACGCCCACTAATTCACAAAATAAACTTATATTTTATCTTTAACCATTGAATACACAACCTTTATACTTTAACTACAGCAATACTCTAAATATTATTATAAACAAGAATTAATTAAATTAGTTGACCCACAAAATTAAGTTCACGTTTTCTCTAGACAAAACAATAATATTAGAATTAGGCTTACGGACTCGTGGAGTTTAAAGGGCCTCAGAAATATTTACACTTGACGCGTGTAGATGGGCGGAATTCCACGGTCGTCTTGGCGAGGGTAGCCGCTGGGGGGTCCACACGTTCTTCCGGGGGGGGGGGATTCTTCAAGGACGAGAATCAATACGGTGCTCTATGCAACACCCAGGTAGTCGTGGTCTCTCTGGCGAGAGTGAGTTGAACTTGGTTCTTGAATCAAGCTTACTTGGAGTGCGGTGTGATCACCGAGTAACGAGCTCGAGGAGGAGCTTTTCCTTCGTTACTAATTTTCTTATGGACGAGGACTGAACTCGGGGAGGGTCTTCTTCACGGGCGAGGATGACGGAGGGGGGTTTCTCTGGCGAGAATAAGTTACTTACAGTTTGGTGTGGCCACCGAATAACGGGCTCGAGGGGGAGCCTTTTCCTTCTTCTTCTTAATTCCTCAAAGACGAGGAATACCTCTGGTGTTTAATGTGCACCAGGATATGAGGAATCTCTCTGGCGAGAGTAAGTCGAACTTACCAAAGTTCACTTATTGTTTGGTTTGACAACCAGGGACTTAGCTCAAGGATGAGCTTTTTCTTAGTCCCTTAAGGTAGGTAGCCCTGCCTCTCTTGCAGGGTGCTTCTTGGTCTGGCGACACAAGTAAACTACCTCTCCAGTCTCGGTAGCTCGGTTGGGGATCCGAGGACTTCGTCACCTAGAGACTGACGTATACTACCAATCCAGTCTAGGTAGCCCGGTTGGGGATCCGAGGACTTCGTCACCTGGCCTGACGTATACTACCTATCCAGTCTAGGTAGCCCGGTTGGGGATCCGAGGACTTCGTCACCTGGCCTGACGTATACTACCTAGATTTTCCTCAGAGTTCCTCCTTTATACCTCGCACCCCCACTGGGGGAGTGGTAAGGGGGGGGAGCTTGAGGACGGCCCCAGGAGAGTTCTCTTCCCAAACGGTCTTTCCCACGAAGTCAAACATCTGCTCCTCGTTAGCCATCGAGGTTGGGACAAAACCGTCTCCAATTTCTTGTTCGACGTGAAACTGGATCTCACTCTCCTGGGGGGAGATCTTTACCTTTTTGACCTTTAGGGTTTTACATGGCCCCTAGTTATGCCACCCAGTGGTCAAACTTTCGCCTCGCCGATGCCTGGGGCGGATGTCCTTGTGGTAACCACCGCCTTGGGACTGCATCACGAGTGAACGATGGGGGGGGGGTGACCTCTTTCATGGCACGGTCTGGGGCAGTGCTGCGGTCACGCGGGACCCGCCGATGCCTTCGGCCGGATGTCTTTGCGGTGACCGCCTTGGAACTGCACCAAGAGTGAACGAGGGGGGGGGGAAGTGACCATTCCCTTACAGAAAGGATAAAAACAATTAAATCCAAAACCGATAATGGAATTATTGTTGGAGTACTCCCAAGAATATATCTGAACTATGGAAATCTAAGTCGAGGTATTGGGATTAACCAACGTTTGAAAGATCTTAACAAAAAGGTAAACGTTAAATTTATTGACGACTTCTGGATTTTATTCCTGCACAACCATGACATGTATTCTCAAAATGGGATCCACCTCTTCGGAAAAAGAAAGAAAACACATGGAGAATTGTTACAAATAAACTTAAGGAACTTTCTGAATAATAAATCTCCGGCTCTAGTAGCTCAAGGAAACGATCAAAGCTCTTCAACAGAAGAAATAAGTTTGCAGAGTTTCGAGCGCTAGTATCAATTAGGAAATACGACATTATCAGCATCACAGAATCGTGGATTCACTCCCACTCAAGAGATCTTATTTCAGAACTACAGGAGTACAAGTTATTTCATAAAGATAGAACCATGAGAGAGAGCGGAGGTGTTCTTTTATATGCCCGTGAAGATTTGCATCCTATAGAATGTAGCGTTGACTCTGTTTTTGAAATAATAAGAATTAAACTACCCCCCATCCCCCAATAAATTTATATGTGAATTTGGTTTACAGGAAGCCTCATCAAATTTTGGAGGTGGATAATCAATTTTATGAATTCTTGACCAACATAAGTAAAGACAAGCTATCATTGATCATTGGAGATTTCAATTACGCTAAAGTAAACTGGTCTATGAAAACTGCTGACACAGAAGGACAAAGATTGATTAATTTCATTGATGAAAATTTCCTGACTCAGTGGGTGAAAGAACCAACAAGAGGTGAAAATATACTGGATTTAGTGTTAACATCAGACGACGAATTAATTTCAAATTTAAATATAGGAGACAGAATTGGAAATAGTGACCATAACCTAATTGAGTTTGAAATTAATATCACACATGTTAGAAAAAATGTCAACATGACTAAGCTAAATTTCAAAAGAGATAATTTTGCTGGTCTAAGAAAGGGCTTGAGCAATTATACCGTAGATAACGAAGAATCAATGAAGCATGGTGTGAATTTAAAATCAATCTTCTAAATAAGCAATCTCAATTCATACCATTGAAAGTTTGTAGCGCTAAAAATGTCAATGAACCGAAATGGTTATATGCCGAAATTAAGAAACTCATTAGAGATAGAAATAAAGCGTACAGATTGCTATAATCTAACAGTAACATAGAAAACAGATATCATTATCTAGAATTGAGAAGATTGAATATGTACAATGCACAAGCAAAACCACAAAATTAATTCCAGAACTACGAAATCATAATTATGCAACAATATTAGAAAGGTTAAACTTATTCAGCCTCGAAACAAGACGAATGAGGGGCCAATTAATAGAAATGTTCAAAATCTTGAAAGGAATAGATAACGTAGACTATAATACTTGGCTCGAATTCAGTACATCTAATACAAGAAATAACGGAATGAAAATAATGCCGAAGCATTTTAGAACAAGTTTATGCGGAAACTCCTTTGCATACAAAATTGTAACTATCTGAAATCAGTTACCTGAAGATGTGGTTTCCAGTGGTTCAGTTGAAACATTTAAGGTTAAACTTGACAAAATTTAAGAAATGTTAGATAATAAGTGACATGACATTGTATGTTGAAAAGATAAAACGAATGCTCATATTAAAGATTAGTAAAATCTCTTCATCATTATTTGTTTGTTTATATAAGCAAGCTAAGAATCTACTGTAAGTATGTTAGCTAACCAGTGACATGACAACATATGCGGAAAAGATAAAACGCATGCTCATATTAAATATTAGGAAAATGTCTTCATTAATATTTGTTTAGATAAATTAACAATCTATTGTAAATATGTTTAGGTCTAACATTTCTAAAAATATATTCTTTGACGTGAATTTTTTTAAATGCTTTTAAATTGGATGTTCATGAAAGAAACTAAAGAAAAAAGGACATATTTGAAATTTAAATAAAATGCTTTATCAATGTTTGAGTGAATATATGTAATATATACTAAGCGGTTCAGTTGACAGTTTTAAAACTAGACTGGACAAAATAATGGTAAACTTTAGATACAAAGGACAAGACATTGTATGTTGATAAAAACGAAAAAAAAACCATGTTCTAAGTTTACATTAGTAAGACATTATAATATTACGATTTTAATTTGATTCTGCATTTATATAAAATGTAAATACGGTTCTGTCATGTTCTACTAATACAAATAATCTTGGATATATATATATATATATATATATATATATATATATATATATATATATATATATATATATATATATATATATATATATATATATATATATATATGAATAATTATTTTTCAAAATATGTGACAAAAAGTTTTGCATCTGCAAACGGTACTAGAAGTGTCCACTAAGACAGTAGAAAGTTTTTTTTGTTTTTTTTTAAATAAGAATGGAACAAAGAAATAATTGCATGTTAACATAAAGAAAATGAAAAAATAGCATGTTCTAAAATAAGATTATTACGATAAGTCAGATATTTGTTTTTGTATATATTAGTATTTCCAGTTTTCCTTTTAAAATTTCCTGGATGTGTCTATTTTCAACACTGCCAGGTATATATTTTCACTTTTCCAAGCCCGGAAACGGGTGGGAGAGGTGGGTGGGGAGAGACTTCATCTTTACTATCCTATTCCTTAACTGTAGTATTGTATATAGTTAGAATTTAGGATAAAATTATAGGTACTTCCATTGAAATGGACCAAATGGTCTCTTGAAGTGCTTAGATTCCTTGCAACTCCTTGTAACACACACGCACACTCTCTCTTTCTTTCTCTTTCTCTCTCTCTCTCTTTTTCTTTCTTTCTCTCTCTCTCTCCCTCTCTCTCTCTCTCTCTCTCTCTCTCTCTCTCTCTCTTAGTAGGAAGACAGTTACACCTCAAGCACCCCTGTCGAAAAATCAGAAATCGAGTATACCTGGAGCTCTCGTGCTGCTTAGTTGGGAGCTGCGGCACGATTAGGGACGGCCGGCCCAGGGGAGAACTTAAGGTTGGTGTGCTTGGTCAAAGGGTTTATGTTGGCCAAGCGACCGAAAACCTCCTGGAAATAGGTGGATGTGATTAGTGCGAGAGAAAATCACACACATTTTTTTTTAATGCGTATGGTCCCAGAGTTTTTAAGATGGCGAAGAAGAAAGGTCCTCAGTTCCGCAAGTTAATTTTCAAAATCTGCAAATTTTATAGATGGAGTGAAGTTTTCGGGGGCAGGAAATAAGGGGAGCTCACAGATGCCGTTAGTGTCTGTGATTTCTGTGAACGGGAGAAGCGCCTGGGTGAGAGCATCGCTCAACTAAGAGAGAAGTACTCCCTCTTCAAAAGGGAGGTTCACCTCTTAAAATCAAAGAGGTGACGATGCTCAGGACAGTGCGAAGGAGAAAAGGCCTCCAAAGTCGAAAAGCAAGAGTGTTCTGCTGTAGGACTGGCTCAACGAGCCGAAAAAAGAAAAAAATAGGAAGAAAGGAAAGAAGAAAGAAGAGAAATTAGAAAGAGAAAAAGAGAGTAGAAAGAGAAGAAAGAAAGTGGATAGAAATAGAGGACGAGAAAGTAGAAATGGAAGAAGAAAAGACAAAGGAAGACAAGAAAAATAATAAGAAGAAAAATGTAGCAAAAAAAAGAGGAAACCGGAAATTCGTTTCCGAAAGGGAAGATTCAGTCGTCTGCAGACAATTGTGCAAGGGTCACCCTTATTGGTGATTCTCAAGCACGGGGTCTGCCGCCCCTGCTAGTGGCCCGCCTTGGCACTAGTGTAAAGGTAAGCTGCCTGATAGGTCGGGGTAACCATCACATCAGAGTAGAGGCGGATAAATCTCAGATTTCTGATAGCTCAATCGTTGCTCTGGTGGTCAGTGGAACGACCTCTACCTGAGAGGAGGTAAGGTAGGCCCTACGGCTAAAATCCTCCACACAGTCATGGGCGCCGTGGACGAATGTGGGCTGAAATCCCGCATGAGTGTTGTGGTCGGGATGGTCCAGAGGAAAGGTCCAACACGGACGGCTCACTCGATGAACGTCTTTTTGAACCGGCACCTGGCAGATTTGTGTACGGCAGAGGGTTTTTTTTGTCGACCCGTAACGCACCTTTTATGATATCTACCAAAGGGATGGGGTACATCTTTCCTTTAAAGGAAAGGCCTTTCTGTCGAACATGATCCAGGATGTCGTAGAGAGGACCCAAAGGAGTGTCCGGCCCAGAGTGAAGGCAGACGTGCGCCAATACACTCGCGTCACTCCTGGTACGACCTTTTCGGAGGTTGCTAAGAGGAGTCACATTGCTTCAACAAGAAAGCCGGGAAATGCAATAAGTTAGGGAGTCCTACATTCGGGGACTCCCTGAAAGTTCGTCTGTTCAATGCGAGGTCAATCAGAAACAAGTTTCTTGAGCATCGTGGCCTTGTGGCGACGAAAGAAGCCGAGATAGTGGCCATAACGGAGTCATGGGTAAAAACCTCGAACCGAGATTTTGAGGGAGAATTCATGATTCCTGGCTACCAACTCTTTCTAAAAGATAGGCTAGACAGAGAAGGTGGCGGTGTGAGATTGTATGTTAAGGATACATTCTAAACGACGAACTGCAACATTATATCCATCACGAGCTCCTAGGTATAGACCAAGAGATAGGTCCTGCCAGATACAGGACCCTGGTTCTTTATAATCCCCCTGCCCAACTCGTTGAAAACGACAGGGATCTGTACCGGCTGCTGGGTGAACTTGTTCAAGACAGTGTGTGTATCATCATGGGAGACTTCAACAGCCAAGTTGACTGGGAAACTAGAGACCCAGTGGCGAGAACGCACTGCTCCTAGAGTTCGCGAACAACGAGTTCCTGACTCAATGGGTAAGAGAGCCGACGAGAGGCAATATTACCCTCGACTTGGCTTTCCCCTCTGAGGATGACATCGTTGAGGATCTCTCTGTAGGCGAGGAGCTGCTCGGTGGCAGTGATCACCAACTAGTCACATTTATAGTCAAGGCCTCCAAGGTAGAGTCTGAGACTGGTAAATCGAGGAAACTTGATTTGAGAAGAGCAGACTTTGCAGGTCTTCGTGCTGGATTGGCTGATGCGAGGCTAGAAGTGTGTGAGGAGGTTGAAGATTCGTGGAATAGATTCAAAACTACCTTCATGAGTCTTCAATCACGATTCATCACTTTGAAAAGCCTTCGTCAGTCTTCCGTTCAACCAAAGTGGTTTAATCGAGAAATCGGTCATCTGCTGAGGGAGAAAAGAACGGTGTACCGGCAGTCAAAGATTTCTGGTGACTTTGACGAGTACCGTAGGCTAGCTAGGAGAGTGAAGTCCAGCATAAGGGCGGCAAAGCGTGCCGAGGAGCTCTGTGTGGCGAGACTTTGCAGGAAGAATCCCAAGGGGTTCTTTGGTTATGTGAATAGCCGTAAACCAATCCATCGCATGATTGGCACTTTAGTGAATGAGGAGGGGACATTGAAGCCCTCAGATGTAGAGAATGCTAACCTCCTCAACGACTACTTCTCTTTAGTGTTTACTGAAGAGTGTGGTCCCATCCCCCAGTCCACGGAAAAGCTAGAGGAAATGTGACTTCACCCAAGGATAAATAGAAAAAAAAGATCACTGATCTAAAGACTAATAAGTCCCCTGGCCCGGTCAGGTTTCTACTTAAAGTGTTGAAAGAAGTGCGTGATGAAGTGGCACGACATCTGAGCACAATCTTCAACATGTCATTCCCGCCCGGATACCTTCCTAGAGACTGGCGTGAAGCAGAGGTGACTCCCCTCGCTAAGAAAGGAGACCGTAGCTAGCCGTCGAACTACCGACTTATTAGCTTAACCTCAATAGTCATTAAACTCATGGAAATCATCATGGTGGACAAAATGACGTCAGATTTAGAGTCGAACCTACTACTGAAGAGTTCTAAGCACGGTTTTCGAATGCAACGGTCATGCATAACGAATCTTGTGGAATTCTTCCACTTCGTTTTCAGTGAGCATGATCGGGATAATACGGTGGATGTTATCTACTTAGACTTTCAAAAAGCCTTCGATAAGGTACCATACCGCCGCCTCCTCCGGAAAGTGCGTGCGCTGGGCATATACGGAAAGGTAGCATGTTAGATAGAGTACTGGCTAAGCGGCAGATGACAACGGATGGTGCTGAATGGACAGGCTTGTGAGTGGGTGCCCGTTACTAGCGGTGTTCCTCAAGGTTGTGTCCTGGGACCGCTACTTTTCATCATCTAATTTAACGACATGGAGGCTGACATGGTTGCGAAGATTTCTAAATATTCTAACGATAACCAGCTTAATATGAACGTTGTAAAGGAAGGAAATACTGCCCGCCTTCAAGATGATCTTCGGAAGATTGGGGAGTGGTCGGACACGTGGCAAATGCCTTTTAACTTGAACAAATGCAAAGTAATACATATCGGTCACCGAAACTCCTAATCACAGTATATCCTTAAGAACCGCTCTCGAACGCACTGATACCGATAAGTACTTGGGTGTCACAATCATAGTGACCTCAAGTTCTCGTAACAGTGAATATAGGCGGAGGGTCGTAGAAAAGGCTCCCGACGATATACTATATATCTATTCTTTGTGGGGATTATTCTATATTCGAGTGCGGGGTTTTATCAGATGGCCGAGTATGACTCTACGTTAATAAATAGGCCTGGAGAGGGCTTATTTATCTTCAATATACTTAAGAAGTGGAACGGAGCTCAAGGATAAATAATATTGCAATCATTAATAAAATATAATTTTATTAATTAATCGAACTAAACAACACATGGAAAATATTTACATGACTGGGTATTAAAATGCGAGATACACCTGAAATCAAAAAGGTCATAGGATATTATTGACTAAGCGGAGGATTAAGATTTGGAGGGATTTAAATGACAAAACAAACAAGAAGGGAAAGGGTTGGCTAAATCTGTGTTAAAGCACGGAGTTACGTTGGCACAAAGTTAAATAGTTAAATGCAATTCGTAACTTACGTATTTATAAGGTCATCGTGCAGATGAAGGTGATTTAAAGGAAGAGCTTCGGTCCGACTGGCGATTTCCTTCCCAGGAGGAGGGGTTTTTAGGGGGGTTGTCCTTAACGAGGGGGAAAGGACAGACTTCGAGGAGTATGAGCGAAGTGGGGCTTGGAAGTGCGAGCAATCCTTGAGACAGGATATCGGAGATGTTCTGGATGAACAAGTGAGGTTATTGGTTTAACCAAGCGTTCTCTTGAATAAGGTTAACAGGAGGGAATTAAATTACCACTGACGTGATATCATGGGAGCGAGAACCGTTTCTTGTCGAACGGGCTCGAAGAACAATACTGTTCTAAAGTTGTTCTCTTCTGAACAATTGAACAACGGGAGGGGGTTGGGCTGTTGACTTGGCGTCTTGAGGAGCACGAACTTTGGCACTCAAGGATATTGTCCTCTTCTGGACAATATGAAGGTTCTCGATGTAGAGTTCCTAGGTGCACAAGGAAGACCGGATCGGCGTGATGCCATGCGAAGATAATCGGGATCTGATTCAAAGGCGAAATTCTATCGCAGAAATAGCCGGAGCCAGCCTCTCGGGGTAGGGGACAATGGGGGACTTCAATGGAATGTTCTGGTAGAGCTTGGAACAATCTTATCTTCCCATAAGTGTAATTTAATCTGGCCAGATCGACGCCTGCAGGAAAACGGGGGATCGAACCTCCTTGATTAAACTTGAAGCGGGGGAAGATAATACTGGGGAATGTTGGGCGATAGAGACGTCATGCTACTCTCTTCTCGCAGGATGTACGTGGGAAGCATAAGTTTCAATATGTAATAGAAGCGAGGCACGGCCGCCTTAGGCAATTCTATCACACGGAGAAAAAGGCCCAAAGGATGTTAGGCTTATAGGTTTTGAATGAATCCCATGGCTTAATTTTAAGACGCTTGGGAGAGTGGGTGTAGCAATCTCTCGATTTAAGTCAGGGTTACTAAATCTTCTTGAAATTATATATATATATATATATATATATATATATATATATATATATATGGTAAGAAATAAATATTTACATTTGTAGGGGTGTAGACTGCTACAATACTGCCCCACCGAGGGAAAGCTCGCGTAACACAAGGTATTTACATAAATTTTAGTCTATATAGCGGCGAGGCCTCCTTACACGCGTCCAGAACAGGTTATGGTTCCAATTGGCTGACTCGGATTGCGGGGCAGGTGGCGATTAGTAGTGCTACTCGATTGAGCCGGTAGATTGTCGCGAGCGAAGACCGGAGCGTTGGGTGACGGTTGTTCTGGACCTCCCGAAAAGGCGATTGTCGGGAGTTGCGCGTTGGTCGCTTGGAGTTCTTCAGCTGCTGTCGAATGGTCAGCAAAACAAAAGGGAGGCGGCATCATTCGGGAAGAAGGATGGGGGTGTAGAGATGGTTGGCGAAGGGTTTCTGAGTAAAGAGGTGGGAGGAAGAGTTGTAGTTTGATTTGAAAGAGCCGAAGAAGGGTTCGGAAGTGGGGGTTAGTTGGTTGGAAAGTGTTGAAGGAATAGTTGGGTGCGGAAAATAGGTTGGGATGATTACTCGACCTATATTAGCTTAAGAAAAAGAAAGTGGCTGTTCTAGATGAACGGCCTCTATGAAAGCGGGTTTAAGCCGTTGGATGGAAACAGTATCCTGCTTGATGCCAAGCTGCAGTACAAAGAATTTCGACTTCCTGGAGACGACGAGAAAGGGTCCGTCATAGACAGGTTGCAAGGATGTGCGAGTGGAATCGCACTAAATTGTGCTTAATAGGTCTGTTCTTAGAAGGAGGCAGACAGAGGCTTGGGAACTCCCGCGAAAGTTTCTGGAAGTGGGGAGAACTTGCAGGGAGACGAACAGATGGGAGAGAGCTGGTAGAAGGAAAGACTTAACCAGCAACAGTTAGTGTCGTGGTTCTGTCAATAAGCTTGCAATGACGAGAATCGACGAGAATGCCGTGTGCAGAAAGAAAATCTAGGCCTAAAATTGGCATGTCGACGTCGGCAATGATGGACGTCCATTGGAAAACACGACGTAACAAGAGACAGAGCTCAAGGATACGCCTCCCATAAGTCTTATGCCCGATGAATTGGCAGCATTAAATACAAGATTAGAAGAAGTGCAAGCTTTGTCGACTGAAGATGCTGGAGTGACACTGCATTGAACGCCAGTGTCATCCAGAAGGATAAACCAGAGAGTGGGCAATGAACACTAAAAGGAGGATCGGCCTGAAGAGATGAGGTTGCAGAGGTGACAGATCCACGTATCACTTGCGAATTAAGTTTAAAGTTTCCTGTGCTGAAGGTGAAAATTGGGTAAGGGAACCCGTAGAGTTTTATGCAATAGGAGATTGAGGTGCAGGTTGAGCATTTTGCTGGTAGTTGTAGGGGGCAGAGCCTTTTTCTGCTCTGGAGCCAAATTTGAAATTACTAAAGGATCACTTAAGGATGTTAAGGTCAACTAAGGATTAAAAACGAGCACGTGTCCACAGTCTATGCGAGAAAAAAAATGGAACCAAGTGAGGCGGAATGCGAACTCTGAAAAATACAACATACGTGACAGTGAAAATTAGTTTAATTTTACAAATGAATGAATGCGAGATAATTAAATTAGTCTGGGCACCGTTTATAGTTTTTAAATGAATATTGCGGCAATATCCTAGATAGTTCTTATAACAAAATAAACATAAAAAGTATATTTCGTTATTCAAGGGAATGAATTGTTAAATGCTAACGCGAGTCTAAATTTTGCAGACGAATTCCTTAAGCTTAATCTGTGCGACGTTGGGGAAATAGATAAATTAAAAACAAAGTGTTAAGAAAAATATATATTATTGAATAAACAGTTAGATTATTTAAGGGTGAATTTATACACTAACAGTTTATGATTGTATTGAGAACTACGCGTGAATTAAATTTGAATGACTTAACGGGAATGGATTTACAATTGATAAATACGGTTTGGTCATTAGAGTACAACAAATGATGATTGATAATTAGATTGAGTGAATAGTTTGAATAAATAGTACTTGTATTATAAGTAATTGTATTATGAGTAATTGGATAAATTGTAAGTAAATTGGATTGGCGAGTAAGTGGATGAATAAATGGGTAAATTGATTGGTAAATAGATTGGTAAATTATAAATAGTAATTGGTAAATTGAGTATAACAATTGATGATTAATAATTAGATTGGGTAAATTGGATTATCACGGAGTTGAATGGGTCTGTAAGTGAGACAAAAGAATCAAGCATTAATTCGGGGATCTTTTGGGAAATATTTAGCTAAACAATTACAATTCAAATATCTACAGACCTGTTCACTGATGCAGACAAGCGAAGCGAATGAACCTCATGGCTTAATTTTAAGACGCTTGGGAGAGCGGGTGTAGCAATCTCATATATATATATATATATATATATATATATATATATATATATATATATATATATATATATATATATATATATATATATATATGCAGTAAGGAATAAATATTTACATTTGTAGGGGTATAGCCGGCTACAGGCAATATAAAGCGACAGTTTGGATATCGAAACAAGGTAATAGTACTCTGTTTGTACAATTCACTTGTCTGACTGCACCTGGAGTTCCGTACAATTTTTGAGTCCTTCGTTTCGAAAGGATGTCACGAGATTGGAACGTGTGCAAGCCATGGCAACCAAACTGATTCCTTCTATTAGACACAAAAGTTCCGACGTTAGATTGAGGGAATTAGATCTGTTCTCTTTCGAGACTCAGAGACTGCGTGGTCAGCTTATCGAAGTGTTTAAAATACTTCAAGGCTTCGACAATTTAGACTACACTGATATTTTTCAACTTAGTGATGGCAGAACTAGAAATCACGGCTACAAACTTGAGCTGAAGCGTTACCACCGCGATATGTGTGGGAGATTTTTCACATACATCATCTGTGGTGGCTGGAACGCACTTCCAGTGGAAGTTGTCAACAGCAATTTTGTTGATCAGTTCAAGTCAAGACTGGACAAAGTCTTGAAAAATGTCCGTTTGGGCAGGTAAGCCGTTGAACAGAACTATGCCTGCTCGACTGCTAGTCCAAAGGTACCCTCTCTGAACTGACCGTAAGGTCTTCTATTCTAGGGTACTTCTTATCCTTGTAGCTCCTTGTAGCGCGCGCTCTCTCTCTCTCTCTCTTTATCTCTCTCTATCTCTCTCTCTCTCTCTCTCTCTTTATCTCTCTCTCTCTCTCTTTTTTTCTCTCTCTCCCTCTCGAAAATTAAGTTAATTTTACGCAGTATACGCTAATTCGATCCACCCATATTGTTTAAAACTAGATCTTGGTAAGTGAATTTACTTTATATTAATTTGAATTTGCAATAGACCTATCAAGACGAGAAAAAAAATGCCTGGAGCCCAAAGTTTAAAAACGTTTTGCTTTAAATGCAAGACAATAAAGTGGATCTTAGATTTCCCCGAGCAATGCTTTGAACAAATTACAGCCCAAAGTATATGTCCGTTTTTGTATAATGGCTAAAAAATACGAGAAAGAAAATAACAATTTAATGAAAATTATTCATAACTTGGCCAACAGAAGAACTGCATTAGCAACCAAAAGATGTGACTGTGCTATCAATGAAAATCAAATAACACGCGTCGATCAAAACGTAGTGAAATTCGAACAATCTGTACTGCTTTTAGAAAACAAAATTAAACATAATAACGTTAGAGAAGAGGACTTCATCGCAGTTACTAACAAACGAAAATTTAGAATCAAACCAAACACGAATACACCCATTGAACTGCAAAATAGGTATTCAGAATTAAAATAAGATACTTATTTATTTGGAGACTCTTTAATCTGAAATCAGAATGACTACTTCGGTTCGAAAAATTCTAGAAAACGTAAATTTAGGTGTTATCCTGGAGCTAACATCAAGAAGATAACCCAAGAGATAGACAACCTAACTTTCAAAAATCAAAAGTGTTCAGTAATAGCCAATGTTGGAAGTAATGATGTCTTTTGTAAAAATATTTATGCCGGAACTGAAGTGATGGTTGAGGGCTATACTACGCTCGTCAAGAAAATCAAATCTAAGACTAAAAGAGGCATGGTAATCTGCTTACTACCAGGATTAAATTCAAATAGAGAAGCGTTAAGTCGAGCAATTGACATTAACGATCGCGTAAAGAAGATATGTGAAAAAGAAAATGTTAAATTCGTTGACTTTTGGCAGAAATTTATCCAAAAAGAGGCATACTTTAACCATGATGGAACGCATTTTAGACTATAAGAAAAAGAGGAATACGGAGAATTGCTGCATCTAAATTTAATAGAACTTCTAGAACAACCTTGTATTTCCGCAGAACACCAAGAAAATTCGGGAAACGACTTCGGTACAGCATTAGAAGTAAACGGATAACTTCATTCAAAGCCATCTTATTTAATGCCCGATCAATCAGCAAAAAAATATCAGAATTCAAAGCGTTAGTAGCATTAAAAAATATGATATAATAGGCATCACCTCACCGAGACGTGGATCCACAGTCATTCGAGGGACTATATCAGTGAATTTCATTTTCAAGGTATAGTATATGGTTATTAATGAGATTTATTTTCGGTTAATAAATCAGCCTAAATATCGTTTCGAAAACCATTATCATAAATTGTTTTATGAAAGTTCCGTCTGCCAGTTTTTAGGCCTAAGACGAAAGCGAAATAAATGTTGAAATAATGAACTGGGTTTTAAGAAAAACAATTAAACAAATATAAATATATTATTAGAATCAACGAATGTACAATGAGATAAGTTGGATTAGGTATACAATGTAAGATATGGTGAAATATGATTTACAGTAACGAGATGTGAAGAGAAATGAAGTAGGTGAAATAAATATGAAATAATATGGTGAAATAATATAGTGGAATAATATGGTGAAATAATATGGTGACTATGATATGAATTTTATATAATAATTGATGTATAAAAATATATATTTAAGTTTCCCATGAGGATTTTAATATAGGAATGACCAGAGGCATTGCTATACAAGGCTACAAATTATTTCACAAAGATAGAATTTATAAGGAAGGAGGAGGAGGAGTACTCTTATATATAAGTGAGGACCTTCAGCCTATTAATTGCAATATAGATACATAATTTAAACTAATAGGAATAAAACTAAATATAAACAAATGTTTACATTTTACATATATATTTGGCCCATAGAAAGCCACACCAATCAAATGAAACAGACAATCGATTTTATGAATTTTTGACGAGCGTTGGTAAGGACAGATTCTCTCTCATTATTGGCGATTTTAACTACCCCTAAATTAATTGGCTAGCAAAGAATTCAGATTCTGAAGGAGAAAGATTACTATATTTCATAGATGAAAATCTGCTAACTTAATGGATCATTGAGCCAACAAGAGGAGAGAATATATTGACCTTAATCTTAACTTCATATGATGAACTTATTCCAAACGTGAGCGTAGGCGATCAACTTTGCAGCAGCGATCATAACCTAATAGAATATGAATTAAACAAAAGAATTGTAAGAAGTATTACAAAATTAGACTTCCGAAAGACTAATTTCATAGATTTAAAAAAAAGTCTCAAAAATTATAAAACAACTGGCAGAGACAAATGAAGCATAAAATGAATTGAAAAACAATCTTTTAATGAAACAATCCCAATTCATTCCTCTAGCAGTCAGAACAAGCGGAAAAAATCAAAATCCTAAATGATAGACAAATGAAATCAAAAGAGACATAAATAAAAAGAAACGAGGCTTATAAGATGATCAAATTAAACAGTTCAGAAGCGAATAAGAAGAAATATATTAATCTCAGAAGAAAAGTAAAAGCTGGAATTAAAAGATCAAAGCGTAACCAGGAAATGAGAGTAGCTTTAAACTGTAAAGAAAATCCTAAAGAATTATTTGCCTTAGTTAATAGTAGAAAACCAATAAAAAATAGTAGTGGCCCAATCAATGATTGTCACAATAATTTACAAGTTAGAGATAAAGATATAGCCAATGCACTAAACGAGTATTTCGCAACAGTTTTCAACAACAAGACCTCAAATCAAAATATCATACCATATAATGAGTACTTAGGCAATGACCCACTAGAATAGAAATGTTGAAATGCACGAGCAACGATGTACGAATACGAATAGATAAAATGAATAAATTCAAATATCCAGGACCCAATAAGATAGTTACAAGAGTAATCAAAAAAGTAAAAGATGCAGTAGTGGACCAAATAACATACATTTTTAACTTATCACTTGAAACTAGTACTGTCCCTTAAGATTGGATATTAGCCAATGTAACACCAATATTTAAAAAAATGACGTAAAGATCTGGCATGTAATTATCGACCTATAAGTCTAACATCAATAATTGACAAAATGCTCGAGAGTATTATTGCAGAAAAAATAGTAAGCCATTTAGAAACCAATGAATTGCTAAGAGAAACGCAACACGGATTTAGGAAACACAGATCTTGTCTTACAAATTTATTAGAGTTCTTCCATTACATTAACACAATTCATGATAGTGAGAGATCTGTCGACATTCTGTATCTGGACTTTCAAAAGGCCTTCGACAAGGTGCAACACAGGAGATTAATGTCTAAAGTTAGAGCTCTAGGAATAAGAGGTAAAATAGCAACTTGGATTGAAGACTGGCTTAGTAATCGTAACAGAGGGTCTTGATTAATGGATAAGAGTCTGAATGGATGCCTGTGAGTAGTGGCGTTCCGCAGGAATCGGTCCTGGGACTTTTGCTCTTTATCATTTATGTAAATGACATAGACGTGGGATTGATCTCTAAAATCTCCAAATTCGCTGACGATTGTAGACTGGGTAAAAGTATAATTACCGAGCAAGATATAGTAGATTTTCAAAAGGACATTGATCAGATAGCCGAATGGTCTGAAAAATAGAAACTTCCGCTGAACCTTGGAAAATGCAAAGTGATGCATGTTAGTCACAAAAATCCGAAAGCAGAATACAAACTCCTTGATAAAACAATAGCAGAAACTAAAAACGAAAAGGCTCTCTGTATTCGTGTGTCAAATAAACTCAAGTTCACACAACACTGTGTCGACGTAGAAAAAAAAACGCAAAAGATACTCAGTTACATTAAGAGACATATCAGCTATAAAAGCAAGACCGTATTATTAACTTGTACAATACCTTATTAAGACCACAAATAGAATATTGTGCCCAGGTATGGTCGCCCTCCCTTAGAAAAGATATAGAAAGATTAGAAAGAGTGCAAGCTACGGCTACGAAGAGGATACCATCATTAAGAAAATACAGTTATGATACACATCTGGAAAAGTTAAACCTTTACAAATTAGAAATAAAACGCTTACGAGGTCAACACAATTGAAGTATATAAATTCTTAAATGGATCGAAAATGTGGACTACTCCATCTGGTTTGAATTCAATAGAAATATTACACGTAATAACAGCATGAAGCTCGTTCCGAAAAAGTACAGACTCAATGTATGTGGAATTTTTTTTTGTAGAAAATTGTAAATGTAGGGAATCAGTTGTCGGAAGAGGTTGTCTCGAGTCTCACCGTTAACATATTTAAAAAGAAGTTAGGTTAAGTTATAAGTACTATTAACTATTAAATAGTACTTGTTGATAAATATTTCGAAATCTTTACTATCAAAATTCCTGGTTGAGCTCTATATTTCTACTGAACCAGGTATCTTTTCGGTTTTCCGTACCCGCGTGGCGGGTGGGAGAGGAGGATGGGGAGACACTTCGATTTTACTGTCCTTTTGTCTCCAACTCCTAGATTTTTTGGTATATATAATAGAATAGGGTAAAAAGCATCTTCTTGGCATGGACCGAAAGGTCTTGTAAGGTACTTACTTTCATTGTAAATCATTGTAACATACACACACATTCTCTCTCTCTCTCTCTCTCTCTCAATGAAATAATACTCTGTTTGTACAATTCACTTGTTCGACCGCGCTTAGAGTATGCGTACAATTTTGGAGTCCTTCGTTTCGAAAGGATGTCGCGAGATTGGAACATGTGCAAGCCAGGGCAACCAAACTGATTCCCTCTATCAGATACAAAAGTTACGACGATAGATTAAGGGAAGTAGATCTGTTCTCGTTGGAGACTCGGAGACTGCGTGGGCAGCTTGTCGAAGTGTTTAAAATAGTTCGAGGATTCGACAATGTAGACTACACTAGTGTTTTCCAACTTAGTGAAGGCAGAACTAGAAATCACGGCTACAAACTTGAGCTGAAGCGTTATCACCACAATCTGTGTGGGGGATTTTTCACATACAGCATCTGTGGTAGCTGGAACGCACTTCCAGTAGAAGGTGTCAACAGCAATTCTGTTGATCAGTTCAAGTCAAGACTGGACAAAGTCTTGAAAAGTGGCCGTTTAGGCACGTAAGTCGTTGAGCAGAACTGTGCCTGCTTGACTGCTAGTCCAAAGGTACCCCCTCTGAATGGACCGTAAGGTCTTCTAGGGTATTTCTTATCCTTGCAGCTCCTTGTACTTCTCTCTCTCTCTCTCAACAACCACCTTGTCGTCGGTGGGAGAGCTTGTGCAATCTGCTTGAGTTAAGCTAGCTAAGCTGGGGGACGTTTAGTCCGGCAGGGTCACCCATGCCAGTAAGGTAGCTGTAGTAGGATCCAGACTAAGGGTTGTCAAACTTCTCTTCCACTTCTTTAACGCGTCTCCTTGCATTTCCCTACTAACCTCTTCGATTCTGTTATACCTAGTTTTACCAACTCTCTTCAACTGTCACAAAAAAACAACAACAAAAAACAAACATTTATCTCTATTACACATAAGTTGTTTAGTAATAAGGGCCTCACCAGGTTCCTTCTGCCCTGTGAGAAGAGAGGCTTTGGAACCTCTTTAAATAACGCCTTGGCGCACTCATAAGCTGCAAGAGACTGAGATTGAAGGGATCTCAGGCGTTTGAGGTACGACTAATGGAGATATGCTAGGTACCCCTTAGAAACTTTCTCCTAACGTGTAATGGCCTGACCAGCCCCCCGTGACCGCTACTTGGTGAACAAAGGCTCAACTGCTCTTTAGTGAAAGAGCTTTTATGCCTTGCTGGTTGCCATATCAGCTAAAGATCTCGGATGAAGTCATGGGCACTTAGCCTTACTATTTGCCTTAAGTCTGGCAAATAGTTGATTAATAGGGCTTAGTAGAAATACAGTTACACCTATTGCAATGCCTCTGGGCATTCCTATAATAAAAACCTCCTGGGAAATTTAAATGTATATATCATTATTTATTATGTATAAAATTCAATTCTTTTGTCATTTAAATAATTCATTATGCATTACTTTAACTGTTCAATTTAATCATTTAATTATTTTACTTTAACTTTATTAATTTAATCATTTAATTATTTTACTTTAACTTAATTTAATCATTTTACTTAACTTTGTCTATTTAATCTTCCAAATTAATTTACTTCAACTTTTGTAAATCAAATCAATTTGTTAAACTTAATAATTAATTAATTCATTTATTTTCTTGTCAATTCAATTAACGTATAATGTTCCAAACAACATCTCTTAAATTTCACACACAAACAAACAAACACACGTTCCCAGCTCGACATTCTTTGCAAACAACAATACGAGAGTAAGTCCTAATTATATTTGCTTCTCATTGCAGCCCCCAATTCACAGTCCATTATAGATACTTTAAAATACTCTAAATTACGGCACTATATTACTTACAACTCAATATTATTTACTATATCAAAGATACTCTAATATTCACTCTATATTGTTTCACCATATTATTCACCATATTTACTTAACCTACTTATCTGTCAATTTGTTGAATTTTATAAATATATTTATATTTGTGTAATTGTCTTTTTTAAAGCCCAAGTCATATTCAAAAATTTACTTCGCTGTCGCATTAGGCCTAAATCTAACGGCAGACATCTTCGATCAAACAAAATTTATGGGTATGGTTTTCGAAACGCTATCTAGGCTGATTTATTAACCGAAGATAAATCACATTGAAAACCATACACTATACACCTCAAGCACCCCTGTCGAAAAATCATAGATCCAGCTTACTGGGGTTCTCGTGCTACTCAGTTGGGAGCTGTGGCACGATTGGGGACGTCCGGCTCAAGGAGACCTTAGGGTTAGTGTGCTTGGTCAAAGGGTTTCTGTTGGCCGAAAGACCGAAAACCTACTGCGTATGGTCCCAGAGTTTTTAAGATGGCGAAGAAGAATAGTCCTCCGTTCCGCAAATTAACTTGCAAAATCAGCAAAGTTTATAGATGGAGTGAAGACTTCGGGGACAGGAGTTGTAAGGAGCTCACATATGCCGTTAATGTCTGTGACTTCTGCGAACTGGAGAAGCGCCTGGGTGAGAGCATCGCTTAACTGAGAGATGAGAACTTCCTCCTCAAAAGGAAGGTTCACCTCTTAAAAACAGAGAGTTGCAGATGCTCAGGTGAGTGCGAAGGAGAGAAGGCTTCGGAGGTCCAAGAGCAGGAGTCTTCTGCTGCAGGACTGGCTCAACGAGTCAAAAAGAAGAAAAGAAAGAGAAAGAAGAGAAATAAGAAAGACGAGAAATTATTAGAAAGAGAAGAAGAGAAAGTAGAAAGAGAAGAAAAGAAAGTGGAAACAGAGGACGAGAAAGTAGAAGCAGAAGAAGAGAAAACAAAGGAAGACAAGAAAAAGAAGAAGAAGAAAAATGTAGAGAAAGAAAAGGAAACCGGAAAGTCGCTTCCGAAAGGTAAGACTCAGTCGTCTGCAGACAATTGTGCAAGGGTCACCCTTATTGGTGATTCTCAAGCATGGGGTCTGCAGTCCCTGCTAGCGGCCCGCATTTGCACTAGTGTGAAGGTAAGCTGCCTGCGAGGACGGGGTAACCTGTATATCAGAGTAGAGGCAGAGAAATCTCAGATTTCTGATAGCTCAATCGTTGCTCTGGTGACCAGTGGAACGACCTCTACCAGAGAGGAGGTAGGGTAGGCCCTACGGCTAAAATCCTCCACACAGTCATGGGCGCCGTGGACGACTGTGGGCTGAAAACCCGCATGAGTGTTGTGGTCGGGATGGTCCCGAGGAGAGGTCCAACACGGACGGCTCACTCGATGAACGTCTCTTTGAACCGGCGGCTGGCAGATTTGTGTACAGCAGAGGGGGTCTTTTTTGTGAACCCGTACCACACCTTTTACGGTAGGAATGATCTCTACCAAAGGGATGGGGTACATATTTCATTTAAAGGAGATGCCTTTCTGTCGAACATGATCCAGGATGTCGTAGAGAGGACCCAAAGGAGTATCCAGCCCAGAGTGAGGGCTGACGTACGCCAGTACACCCATGTCACTCCTGGAACGACCTTCTTAGAAGTCGCAAAGAAGGGTTCCTCCTCGCCAACAAATAAACCGGGAAATGGAAGAGTGTAGAGAGTCCTACATTCGGGGGCTCCCTGAAAGTTCTTCTGTTTACTGCGAGGTCGATCAGGAACAAGTTTCTTGAACTTCGTGCCCTCGTAGCGACGGAAGAACCTGAAATGGTAGCCATAACAGAGTCATGGGTAAAAACCTCAACCTGAGATTTTGAAGGTAAATTCACGATTCCCGGTTACCAACTCTTCCAAAAAGACAGGCCAGACATAGAGGGTAGCGGTGTAATGTTGTATGTCTAGGATACACTCAAATCGACGAACTGCAACATTGTATCCGACCACGAGTTATAAGGAGTTAACCTAGATATAGGTCCTGCCAGATACAGGACCCTGGTGCTTTACAGACCACCTGCCCAACTCGTTGAAAAAGACAGGGATCTGTACCGGCCACTGGGTGAATTTGTTCAAGACAGTGTGTGTATCGCCATGGGTGATTTCAATACCCAAGTTGACTGGGAAACTAGAGAACCCAGTGGCGAGAACGGGCTACTCGTGGAATTCGCGAACAACGAGTTCCTGACTCAATGGGTAAGAGAGCCGACGAGAGGCAATAATACCCTCGACTTGGTTTTCACCTCTGAGGATGACATCGTTGAGGATCTCTATGTAGGTGAAGATGTCGGTGGCAGTGATCACCAACTAGTCACATTTATAGTCAAGGCCTCCAAGGTATAGTCTACGACTGGTAAATCGAGGAAACTTGATTTGAGAAGAGCAGACTTTGCAGGTCTTCGTGCTGGATTGGCTGATGCGAGGCTAGAAGTGTGCGAGGAGGTTGGAAATTCGTTGAATAGATTCAAAAAACCTTCATGAGTCTTCAATCACGATTCATCACTTTGAAAAGCCTTCGTCAGTCTTCCGTCGAAACAAAGTGGTTTAATCGAGAAATCGGTCATCTGCTGAGGGAGAAAAGAACGGTGTACAGGCAGTCAAAGATCTCTGGTGACTTTGACGAGTACCGTAAACTAGATGTGAGAGTGAAGTCCAGCATAAGGGCGGCAAAGCGTGTTGAGGAGCTCTGAGTGGCGATAATTTGCAAGGAGAATCCCAAGGAGTTATTTGGTTATGTGAATAACCGTAAACCAATCCATCGCACGATTGGCACTTTAGTGAATGAGGAGGGGACATTAAAGCACTCAGATGCAAAAAATGCTAACCTCCTCAACGACTAATTCTCTTCAGTGTTTACTGAAGAGTGTGGTCCCATGCCCCAGCCCACGGATTCTTACTTGGGGAAAAAGCTGGAGGAAATGGACCCTCACCCAAAGAGAAATAGAGAAAAAGATCACTGATCTAAAGACGAATAAGTCCCCTGGCCCGGACGGGTTTCTACCTAAAGTGTTGAAAGAAGTGCGCGATGAAGTGTCGCGACATCTGAGCACAATCTTCAACATGTCAATACGGACCGGATGCCTTCCTAAAGACTGGCGTGAAGCGGAGGCGACTCCTCTCTTCATGAAAGGAGATCATAGCCACCCGTCGAACTACCGACCTATTAGCTTAACCTCAATAGTCGATAAACATATAAAAAGCAACATGGTGGACAAAATGACGTCATATTTAGAGTTCAACTTGCGATTGAGGAGTTCTCAACGCTGGTTCCGAAGGCAATAGTCATGCCTAACGAATCTTGTGTAATTCTTCCACTTCATTTTCAGTGAGCACGACCTGGATAAGGAGGTGGATGTTATCTACTTAGACTTTCAAAAAACCTTCGATAAGGTACCACACTGTCGCCTCCTCCGGAAAGTGCGTGCGCTGGGCATAGACGGAAATGTAGCAAGTTAGATAGATAACTGACTAAATGGAAGACGACAAAGAGTGGTGTTGAATGGACAGGCTTTTGAGTAGGTGCCCGTTACTAGCGGTGTTCCTCAAGGTTCTGTGTTGAGACCACTACTGTTCATCATTTACGTCAACGACACGGACGGTGACATTGTTGCGAAGATTTCCAAATGATACCAAGCTTGGTATGAACGTTGCAAAGGAAGGAAATACTGCCCGCCTTCAAGATGATCTTCGGAAGTTTGGGGAGTGGTCGGACACGTGACAAATGCCTTTTAACGTGAACAAATGCAAAGTGATGCATATCGGCCACCGAAACCCCCAATCTCAGTATATCTTTAAGGGCACTGCTCTTGAATCGAGTGACACTGAGAAGACTTGGGTGTAACTATAACTAGTGATCTCAAGTTCTCGAGGCATTGTATTGAGGCGGAGAAGAAAGCCCAAAGGATGCTAGGTTATATAAAGAGACAGTTTGTATATCGGAACAAGGAGATAGTACTGTGTTTCTATAACTCCCTTGTCCGACCGCACCTGGAGTATACCGTACATTTTTGGAGTCCTTCGCTTCGAAAGGATATCGCAAGATTAGAACGTGTGCAAGCCAGAGCAACCAAACTGATTCCCTCTATCAGACACAAAATTTACGAATACAGATTACTGGAACTATCCTTGTTCTCGCTGGATACCCGGAGACTGTGTGGTCAGCTTATCGAAGTGTTCAAAATATTTCGAGGCTTTAACATTGTAGACTACAGGGATAATTTCCAGCTTAGCCAGATCAGAACAAAAAAATCACGGCTACAAACTTGAACTGAAGCGTTACCAGCGTGATCTATGTGGGAAATCTTTCACATATACGAGGAGCGATCAATAAGTTTTTCAATTCGGATATAAGGAAACGAGATATGAGGAAAAGTGTTTTTGTATTTTTCAATATAACTACCCTCGACTTCAATGGACTTGCACCACTTGTCCCTGAGGCGTCGAATTCCCGACAACCATAAATCTTCCAACTGCTGTTCAATCCACTCCTGGACGGCGAGCTGTACATCTTCATCGTCCCCAAACCGGCGTCCACACAGTGCAGCCTTGAGCTGGTGGAATAAAAAGTAGTCGCTAGGGTCCAGATCTGGACTGTAGGGGGGATGGTTGAGCTCCTCGAATCCGCACTCGCACAGGGCAGCTTGTGCAACTCTGGCCTTGTGGACAGGGGCATTGTCGTGGAGGAGCAGGACACCGCATTTCAACTTGCCGCGCTGCTTCTGACGGATGCACTTCTTCAACCCAGCCAGTTCCTCGGCGTAATATTGGCCTGTGGTGTCCTTCCACGAGGCGCATAGTCCACCATCAACACTCCCTCAGAATCCCAGAAGATGGTGGCCATGATCTTCCCGGCTGAGAGTTGGGTCCGGAACTTGATGGGGGTCGGATAGCCCCTGTGCTTCCATGCCATGCTTTCGAGCTTGGTCTCGGGATCCTAGTGATGGACCCACGTTTCATCACCTGTCACTATGCGTGATTCGAATCCCGCCGGTTCTTGGTTGTACAGGAGCAGCAGCTCCTCCGAACTTTGACGCCGTTGAAGTCGATCATGGGGCGTGAGGTTTCGTGAGGTTTCTAGGGACCCAACGGGGAGAGATCTTGGTCATGGCCAAATTGTCGTGGATGATGTTCATAACACTTCCATGTGATATTCCAAGTTCTCGCTCGATTTCTTCGACCTTCGCCCGTCGATTTTCGAGGATCATCCTCTCCACACGGGCCACATTGTCCTCGTTGGTCACGTCTGACGGGCGTCATCTTCAAGGAACTCACGACTATGGCGGAACTCCCTATTCCAGCGAGCAATGGTTGCATAGGAAGGGGCGGTATCGGTGTACCCAGCAACCATGAGTTCATGGATTCTTTTGCATTCTTGCCTTCCTTGGTCAAAAAATTGATCACTCCGCGGTGCTCAATCTTCTCCATGGTTGAAAAATTTGTGACTCACGATCTGCGATCAGCTACTGCTTCTTAAATAGACGAGGCAGGAGCGTGCGGCTGCAAGTCCTGACTTGTCATAACTTGTCCTAACACCCCCACAAACAGCCAACCCCCTTCCTCTGTTTTGCCCTACCGATTCGCAAAACATATTGACCGCCCCTCGTAGCATCTGCGGCCATTAGAATGCACTTCCAGTGGAAGTTGTCAACAGCAACTCTGTTTAACAGTTCAAGTCGAGACTAGACATAGTGCTGAAAAATAGCCGTTTGGAGACTTGAAGCGTGGCGTGTGTGCTCTTCTAGAGCGTCAATCTGACCCTTTATTTATTTTTTTTTTAAGAGGTAATCTGGCGACTGCCCACTTAGGCATAAGTCGCCGTAAACAAACACCCTAGTTCTAGGATACTTTAAAAAATTTGAACAGGAAACAACAATAAAAAGAAATAACAATAACAATAACAAAAACAACAACTAAACCTAGTTAAATGAAAGGCAGAAGGCCGGCCTCCCCCAAATAGTCAACAAGTCCACCAGTCAATGTGCAAGCACTCGTCCCGAGTACAAAGGACAGGCGGTAGCGACCCCGCCCATCCCGGTACAGGGACAGGTAACGTGCGCGAAGATCATCCAGACTGGGACATTCGACAAGAATGTGCCGAACAGTCTGGGGGACGACGCAGTCGTCGCAATAGGGCGCAGGCGAGCGCTCCATCAAATAGCGATGCGTCACAGAGAGTGTTCAATTCGGAGACGACAGAAAGCGACCTGAAGCCGTCGCGGTATTGAGGGATAGGTCCATGGGAACAGTCAGGCACAATGGCATGTAACTTTAAGTTCCCCTCTACCGTCTCCCATCTTCTTTGCCAAGCAGTCCGAAGAGCTGCCCGTATTCCTGCCATGTAGTCGGTGTGAGGAAGAGCGAAACGCTGCACCAGTCGCAGAGTCCTCGCGGACTCTTTGACGCCCTCATTCCTACATGTCCAGGAACCCAGCAGAAGATAATCTCGACATCTGCCCGGCTCGCCATAACCGTGGCGTCACGGATATCGTGAATCAGGGGATGCGGAGATTCCAATGCCACGAGAGCACTCAGGGCGCTTTGTGATTCGCTATAGATCACAATCCGGTCTCCGAACCGGGCACGTCGCGTAATCATTCGACCCTTTAGAGGACTGCGCCTGCTCAAGTGTTCACTTAAATGTACCCTCTTTGAATGGATCGTAAGGTCTACTAGGGTATCTCATTTTCTTGTTACTCTCTCTCTCTTTTCCCCGCTCTCCCTCACAGCTACAAACTTGAATTGAAACGTTACCAGCGTGATCTGTGTGGGAAATCTTTCACATATAGCATCTGCGGCTATTAGAACGCACTTCCAATGGAAGTTATCAACAACTCTGTTGAGCAGTTTAAGTCGAGACTAAACAAAGTCTTGAAAAATAGCCGTTTGGAGACTTGAAGCGTGGCGTGAGTGCTCTTTTAGAGCGTCAATCTGACCCTTTAGAGGACTGCGCCTGCTCAAGTGTGCACTTAAAGGTACCCTCTTTGAATGGATCGTAAGGTCTACTAAGGTACCTTTTTTTCTTGTTACTCTCTCTCTTTCTTAGTGACTCCAGCTCGGGTTAAGCCTACCCCCCCTTCTTTAGTTTGCGCTGCAAGTTTGTTTTCATCTTACTTCAACCTCCTCAATTTTTTTCTTAACACGTTGGCTGCCGTGTGCCCCGCCGGCATCTATCATGTTATCTGTCTCGCTGTACCGCATGAGATGCCGGCGGGTCACAATGGGTGTTTCACTTATGGATTTATTTCTCCTCGGCAACATGAGATATAATGCTTTACAAGCCATTTGGGACCTCGGGAATATCTATTTTTCTCCTGAGTAAAAATTTCATTGGCGTATCTGTAGATCCAGGAAAATAATAGACCTACTTAGAAAAGATGATCATTTATTAGGAATAAGATCTTGCGTTTTTTTAATGTTGTGTTGATTTAAGTTTTGTTGACGTGATTTGTGCACATATTAAGAAACAATAATAAATAATGAGAGCAAAATTTGCAAAGGTTAGGCTACGTCTCTTAACAGCGTATACTATTAGGCTTTTGCTTAGGCTACGTCTTGAAATTGAGTAATTAGTCATTGCGGTTTATTTAAGTTGTGTTAATTTAATTTTTGTTCTGTACCCTCAAAATGGAATGTCAAGTTGAAAGAAAGGCGCATTTTCGACACTTGTTGTTATTCATTTTCAATCGAGACGGGAACAATGAGAACGCAGCCAGAGCTCGTCGCGATATTTGTGCTGTCTACAGAGAAAATGCTTTATCAGAAAGGACAGCTCAATGGTGGTTTTCACGTTTCAAAAACGGTCATTTCAATCTTAATGACGAAGAACATTCTGGTCGCCCCATTAAGTTGGATGAAGATCGATTGAACGACCTTCTTCATGAAAATCCTCTTCAATCGACTAGAGGATTGGCTGTACAATTGGCGTGTGATCAGAAAACTGTAGTGAATCACCTTCATTCGGTGGGGAAAGTTAAAATACTAGGTGCATGGGTTCCGCACGCTTTGAGAGAAAGCAACAAACTTCAACGCTCTACGATTGCCGCAGGTTTGCTTGCTCGTCACAAGGCTACTCGTGGATATAAGGACAGATTTATTCACCGCATCATCACTGGCGACGAAAAGTGATGTGTTTATGTCAACATGAACCATCGAAAACAATGGCTTAGCCCCAATAAAAAACCACTCCCGCGATTAAAGCAAGGACTTCATCCACGAAATACGATGCTGTGTGTGTGGTGGGATTGTGAAGGCATCATTCTTTATGAGCTCCTTGAGAACAACGAGATTGTCAATGCAGAACTCTACGTTCAACAAATGTATCGACCCACCGAAGCTATTCGTGAAAAGCGACCTCATCGACGTTATGGAGTCCTTCTGCAACACGACAATGCTCATCGTCATATTGCCAATATGACAAAAGACGCCATCCAAACGCTTAATTGGCTCCATCGGATTTCCATCTGTTCCGATCGCTCTCCAACAACTTGCGCGGCGTTTCGTTCAATACTGATGTGGAATTAAGAACCTGGTTAGACGAATTATTCGAGTCAAAATACAGAGATTTTTATTGCAGAGGCATCGAAAAACTAGTTGAACGTTGGTAAGAAGTCGTAAAGAATAAAGGAGAATAGACTACTGATTAAATTGTAGATTGTTTTCAATTATAAATGAAGTTTTTCTAAAATTGTTTATCCTTCCATTTTGCTACAACGATTCCACCATTGCTTTCACGCCCTACAATTTCGCCTTTCTTTACTTTTGCTTCAGTTATGGCTTTTGGATTGCACTTACGATTTTTTCGAAGAGTTCCAATTAGATGCGTTTACTGCTGAAGCAGGGCTCTGACCAAAGAGACAGACGTGTAAAAATTGTCTGTATAAGGGTTCTTCCTTTTTTCAAGTACTTTTCTGCAAGATCTAACATTATTTGAGTAGAATGCGTAGATGTTTCTGCTGGGTTACCACGGTCTTGAGCATCCAATTTCCCACAGTATACAGAACCTGTATCCTTTTGGATCACATAGCTTGTATAGTTTCACCCAATATTTGTGTGCTTTTCCAGGATTATACTGCCTGAATATGAGACGACCACGCCAGAGAACCATAGTTTCATCTACTGAAATCAGTTCTCCAGGATTATTGGCATTAGTGAAATTTCTTTCAAGTATTGAAAGTAAATTTCTAATTTTGAATAATCGATCACCAGGAGAAGAATTGTCATTGGTTGCAAAATGTAAAAACCGCAATAGCTGAAATCTATTTTGTGGCATAATCGATGGAACAAACTCATTCTTGTAGAGTCTCTTTTTACTCCAATAAAGCGAAATTCTTGGATAAATTACTAGTCCCATGTACATAACAATAGACAAAAACTTCTTTATTTCTGCCACATTAGTATCTTTCCATTCTTTCATGCGTGATGCTCTTCGCATCTGATGATTCATAAGCACCTTGTGAGCATTGATATTTGTCTGATGAACAATTAGATTATATATATCGTCTGTAACCATAACATTGAATATATCGATAGGCGTAACATTTTCTGACTGTAATACATTTATTGCAGAATTACTTTCAACAGTAGTGAACTGAATATTTTTTAGATATGTTCCATCTACCATGCGCCAAACATTTGACGGCAATGAAATATCATCAGGATTGTGAGAGTCGACTCTTTGGCTGGAGAGAGGCATTTGACATTCTTCATCTGAAATAGATGAGTCTGTAGATTCAGACTTTGTTTGTTTATACTCATCTGAACTGGAATTACCACTATACATGGGATCATCATCAAGATCACTTTCAGAACTTTGAGAACTTCCTTTAGATGAAGATCCATAAAAAGATTTACTTGAGAACATTTTTATATGAGTATTAGTTATTTTCGTTTATATTTTATAGATTTATCATCTGGAAAGAAGAGAAATATCAATTACTGTCAATTCTAATGTATCTATAGATATTTTTTGGGGAAAAATAAAATGTGGACGCCGGCGAGTCTCACGGCACATGGAAAATATCATATTACTTAAGTGCCGCGTGAACCGCCGGTATCCTCAGTATGCACGCTTACTCAAACACAGTAATATATCATAATGCAATCAAATATGTAAAAAAAAAAACCCTCACAAAGAAAAAAATAGCATATGTCCATTGACACTTGAGTACAAAAGAGCGAAAACCCCCTCCGGCAGCCAACGTGTTAACCGGGAGTTTCAAAGACGCACATTCCTTAGCTATGAATAGTAAAGCCACGACATTTACCTCAACTGCTTCGACCACGATAGCGAGCCAGGCCTCCTCAACTTTCACGACCACATGTGCGACACCTGTGGCATTTATTCATCCTGCAGCTATAAACCAGGATGTGAGCGCCCGAGGCACCAACCACACATAAATCAATCTTCTCGCTTCGATCCGATCACATGGTTCGAGATATGCGAGGTTCTGATGGCACATCAAGCCATAACCGATCAAGAGCGTATAATAAGCATCACGCAAAAAGTCCTAATAAGTATCTTTGCTTTGTTTCGGGGAATTTTGTTACGAAGTGGGAGAAATGGTGCGGGGGGGGGGGAGTTGAGTCAAGCTTGAATTTGGTAGATCCTAGGTAGAAAACTTAAGGGAACTGCTAAATACTCAACAAATGGGTGATAGGCGTCCCACTCATTTCCTTGAGCATCTCAAAGAATTTATCAGGGCGAAGGGCGCTTCGTCAGAGCTTTTTGACTCGCTCAACTAACGGAGATTTTCATGCGTGAGTTCCCTGACCACATCATGATTAGTGAGCACAAGAACGTGGATGAAATTGCCAAAGCAGCAGAGATAATATATCTCAATCCTTACGTAAACTGGGGAACTGTCCCACAATGTCCCATTCCTCCCTCTAATCCATCTATTTCTCAGGTTTGGTTACCAACGACGCCTTCTGGCAATAGGCCGGACCCGTGTAACACCTCATTTTCACATTCATCATCGGACTTGGCTGCTGCTTTGGAGAGGATAGAGGGAGAGCTACAAAAACTAAAACTCCAATGTGGGACCGAGCGACTGAACGGTCACAAGGGTGGACGGAGCGACAGGCGCCTTCGTCCTCTCGAAGACGAAACCAACGAGGACATTCAAGCACAAGAGGTGAGGCGCGGCATTCATTTACTCATCCTCCTTCCGCCTATCCCTCTCCACCTAATCTTCCCCACTCTCAACCAAAGAATCTGCTGGTAGCATGAGAAGTTTGGTGGTAAAGCTGTACACTGTATACAACCTTGCCAATATTACCACTCATCCTATTCTCAACCACATGCTCGTTTTTCACAGTTTCGTCCTTCTCACTGTCGTACTACTCCTAGTGTTACTTTCATCCAACCAACTCATTGGTGCTGGTACCACAACAAATATGGTGCACAAGCCGTAAAGTGTTTACAGCCCTGCACATATGTACTACCAGTACCTCCTCCTTCTAACGCTCATCCACTACTTTCATCTCCTCAACAACCAATACACTCCTCTCAATCTGATGCTCCATTCCAACCTCAATCCTCATCCTAATAATTCCAATTCTACTTTAAACTGAAAACGCAAGTGATCAAAGGGTCTATCACCTCTGCCGTTCCTTCATCTCAGGCCGATCCACCATTTTGTATTTGTGACCCAATCTCTGGATTCTCATATTTAGTTGACACTGGTGCTCAATGTAGTGTTATTCCAACGTCTAGACAATAAAGCTTCTTCCTCCTCTGATCTTGTCCTTAAAGCCGCTAATTCCTCGGATATAAGGACTTATGGAAGGCGCATCCTTCAGTTAGCTCTCGGCCTCCGTACAGTTTTTCGATGGACCTTTATTGTTGCCGAGGTCGACGTTCCTATTCTGGGCCTAGATTTTCTCTCTGCCACGACCTTTTGGCCGACTCTCGTAACCGCAAGCTTATCGATCACACTACAATGCTCACAGTTTCGGGTTCATTTTTCCCGTCACAGAGTTCTCTTCTCTCTATCCGGTTTCCTTCAGCCAATCCACAGTTTCAGCGGCTGCTACATGAATTTCCTGCAATAAGCATACCATCTTTTAAAGACGAGCCTATTAAACACAATGTGGTTCATCGGATAGAGACGACTGGATGGCCTGTATTTTCCCGTCCCCGTCGATTAGCCTTAATGAAGCAGGAGTTCACCTTCATGGTGGAAGCTGGCATAGCTAGCCCCGCTACTTCTCCTTGTGCTTTGCTTCTCCACTTCATAATGTACCCAAATCTACCCTTGGTGAGTACAGAGCTGTAGGTGATTACAAGCGGCTCAATGCTTGTACTATCCCCGATAGATATCCTCTGCCCGGTTTCAATTCTAGTCTTTTCGGTTGACCGGTCTTTTATCGACCCGATTTGGTACGTGCTTTTAACAAGATCCCTATTCATCCAGATGACGCCCCAAAGACGGCTATCACCACGCCATTTGGTTCCTTCGTCATGAACAGGACGCCTTATGGTCAGACCTTCCAACGTTTCATGGATCAGGTTCTGAGAGGTCTGCCTTTAGTCTTCTGCTACATAGACGACCTCCTGATAGCATCTTCGTCTTTAGAGGAGCATCTCTCTCACTTTCGTCAGGTTTTCGCTCGACTTGAAGAGTACGGTGCCGTACTCAGCACTTCCAAGTGTCTTTTTGGTGTCCCCCAACTCTCCTTCTTGGATCACCATGTCTCGAGTACAGGGATTAGCCCACTCGAGGATAAAGTTACCGTGATGCGCAACTTTTCTTGGCCCACATCACGCAAGCAACTTAGGCGTTTCTGTGGTATGGTTAATTTCTACCACAGATTCATACCTAATTGTGCTAAGGCCATACAACCTATCAACTCTCTGCTCAGCAAGACCACAAAGAACTCTCCTCTTGAATGGTCTGCTGAAGGTGTGATTCGTTCTCTCGCACCAAGGAGGCTATTGACCGAGCTGTGGAATTGGCTTATCCTTCTCCAGGAGCCCCCCATCAGCGTTGCCTCCGACGCATCCTCAACCCACGTAGGTGCAACATTGCAGCAGAAAGTTGGTGACCAATGGCAACCTCTTGCTTTCTTCTCTCGCTCTCTTTCAGACCCTTAAAAGAGGTGTAGGGGTGCGAAATGTAAGGGAGAAACTCCGTCCAACTCGATAATTTAAATGACCGAAAAACTTACCCAGTCAGAAGAACGGACGAGCCAGTCGTGTGGCATAGGTATCGGAAACGGAATCAAAATTTAAATTGGCCCTTCCAACGTTTTTCTTCTTGACTGAATTTTCATTTTCTTTTGAGTTGGCCCTTCCAACGTTTTCTTCTTGACTGAATTTCCTTGAGTTGGCCCTTCAAACGTTTTTCTTCAGAATTGAGTTAGTCCTTCAAACGTCTTGTTTTCTGCCTTGAGCGATTTTCTCTAAAATTTATTTGGACGCGGTTGAGATTCGAACGAGGTACTTCTTGATTCCTTTTCCGATGCGTATGCCACACAACTGGCTCGTCCGTTCTTCTGACTGGGTAAGTTTTTCGGTCATTTATATTATAGAGTTGGACAGAATTTTTCTCTTACATTTCGCACCCCTACAGAAGTATAGTACGTTCTCTCGAGAGATCCTCGGAATATACCTCGCAATCCGTCACTTCCGACAATACTTGGAAAGAGGTGACTTTACATTTCTACGGACCATAAACCTTTGGTCGGGGTCTCTTCTTCTCGAAGCACTTCGTCAGTACACACTGCAGTTAACACTCGTCATCTTGACGTCATCCTGCAGTTGACGAACGATATTCGCTATGTTCGTGGTACTTCAAACGTCATACCAGATGCGCTCTCTCGCATTTCAGCGATTGCGGGCACGCAACTCTCCTACATTGCGCCCATCGATCATGCGGCAATAGCGCTTGCCCAGGAACAACATGAAGACCTGCAAACGCTGCGTCACTCTTCTTAACTCGTCGTTCGTGGGAACGATTTGCCGGACAGTCCTTCCAGGCGCATCCTGGTTGACTACTCATTACCTGACTGTCCTCGGCCTCTCATTCCTCTCGCTTACCGTCGGCATATTTTCGACCAAATTCACGGTCGATCTCATCCTGGTGTCAATACCACACGCAAGCTCGTTTGGCCAGGTATGAATGCCGACATGGCAAAATGGACTCGATCATCCCTGCCATGCCAGCGCGCCAAAGTCCATCGCCACACAAAAGCTCCTCTGGTCTCTTTTCCTCTTCCTTCGTCGCGTTTCGACGCCGTTCACATCGATCTTGTAGGTCCTCTTCCTTACTCTCGTGGTTGCAATTATCTCACCATGATGGTGAAGTTCAGAAAATGGCTTCGCTACCAAGAATAAAATTTAAAATCTAAAAAAAAACAGCCATGGTTAAATTTTTATAAATTTTCTGAAGTTCGCTAATTATAATAATTTAAAAAAGGAACTCTAAAACTAATTTCCCCCCTTTCAAAATATCCCGTTGCTAAAATATAGTTATAGAAGATATATAAAAATAAATTTTCTGAACTTCACCATTTGTAATTCTTTGGGTTTTAAAAAATTCACAAAATTTCGATACTTATATTTATTTCTGAACACCATTTTGTTTTTTGATGTTATAAACCCCCCACCTTGGATCCGACCCAGGGGCGTACCAAGAAAGTGCCCCGCCTAAAATACAAAGGCGATGCGCTTGTAGCAGCAGGTTAAAGACCTATAGTAATTTGTGTCAAAGATGGTTCTTGGGGATGATCCTAGATCCCTACTTACTTGGTATCCTGATCTTCGTGACCTGCTACAGAGATAACTCCGGAAGATGGACCTACTAGAGATGCTCTTCCATACATCTTGGGGGAGCGATTGGCTCACGTTGAGGTTGTACACCTCTCTTTTTCCAGTCCAAATTGGATTATGGTAGGTGTATTCCTCGGCCTGCGTTTATCGTGGCGCATTCCGATCTTTTCCTTAATCGAGCACTTATGATGTCGAGGGTGGCATTTTCCCAGCTCCTGACATGTCTCCATCCTTAAACCGGCCTTCATGTCTTCATGTAGCCGAACACGTTTTCCGTTTAGGTCCACGCAACTCAGGCTTGTCCTTCCCTCTCTTGACATACAAAATCTCTGGTTGACCCGCGTGCGTCACATGCTTGTTCAGTGAACATGCGCCATCTCACACTTCATCGTTATATCATCACCGACTGTTTCAAAAACGTAGGATGGTGTGGGGGATGCAGTGGTCTCACCTGAGTCTTTGTGTCGTTACCGTGGGTAGCTTCCATTTTTACCGCCGAACTTTATGCAGTTTTATTAGCCTTAAGTCTTTTATCAACCTTGCATTTTACTCCCTTTAAGGTTTTTATTGATTCGAGAAGCGTATTATACGCTCTCTGCTCTTTAACTTCTCACCATCCCCTTCTCTCCCAAATACGTTCCTGGTTGGTTAAGAACTCTTTCAGACACAAAGTACAGTTTTGCCTGGATCGTAGCTATGTCAGAGTCCAAGGTAACGATCGGGTCGATGAAGCAGCTCGAATTGCTGCTACCCAGACACCGACTTGTTGCAGTTTGCCTTATCGTTACTTTTATCCTCTTATTAAAGACTACATTCGGTCACTGGCCGTCAAAATGGGATGGTTGCATTCCGTTAAGCCCTTTTTTATCATGTTAGCCGTATCAACCTCGTCGGAGCTCTGAAGTAGTCCTTTGTCACCCTCCAGCCCCTTTCTGCCCTCCGACTGGAATGCTTCCCATTTATTTCACGCGTTCCATATAACGATAGACTGCGCTTCCTCTTAGCTGAGGGCCCCTCATTTAGCACTAAATCCCTCTTCCCTTTTCTAATAAGATCTGGTTTTTACAATCTTTTATAGCTTGTAAATATACCTTTTTAATTAACTAGAAATGTAAATTTTCTTATATGCCTGTCTTTTTTTCCCTTTAATTATAGGCTAAGCCGCCTCATGTCATTTGTTTATTGCCCCTGGGCCTTCTTTTTAATATATTTCTCTCTTTAAACTTACCACTTTTTGTACTTTAAGGCATAGTACAGTTTTATGCCTTGCCGCTCCATAATCTTTTTAGATTTTAGTGGCGTACACCCTGCCCCAAATAATAATAATAAACCGCCATCAATCAGAGTGGTGAGAGAACATTGTCGAGATAGTCCGGATGGCCGAGGAGCCCTCACTAACAGGTGCCATGCGAGAACAACCCGCCAAGGGCGTTATAGAAGGAACCTCCGAACGGCACGTCAACCCCGATTTAGAGGGACGGGGCTAGTATTGCGAGTGATAAGTTTGTTTCGATAGACCAAAGTCAGAGGGACACGACCCGGAGGGAGGGTAGAGAGAAGAGAGATTTGGGGGTATAGTTACACCCAGGACGGGAAGGATCATCACTCCTAATGGAGGGTGTGGAACCCAAGTCTGAAGTCGTAGTTACTGAGGTTTCAAAGGAACAGGGCTAACAGGAAGGGAAGATGTGGGTATAGTCATGGTCGGAAGGAAGCGGTATGGATAAAGGAGACTTGGAGGTATCGTTATCTTCTGGGGGTGGGGGTATATCACTATGGGTGAAGGATATACGTCCTCCGCCCGAAGGCAAGTCGGAAATTTCAGTTACAGGTTTCGAAGGAACAGGGGTGGGGGGAAGAAAGGAAGGGATAGGGTGTACTTCAACCGAGGTGGAGATTTGAGTTTTTATTGAGGTAGATTTTTCACCCTTTTCGGAAGTTAGTTTCCTAGAGGTAGTCGAGAAAGGCCTTACGCTTGGTCCATAAGTACTCAGTCATGACCATGTTAGAGCGGAGAGCCTCAGTAGATTAAATATAGACGTGAGTGGCACCCAGTGCCTGCGGAGTGGCTCCAGGGATTGGAAGGGGGTATACTAAGGGACGGGACTTGGGTCGAGGTAGAAGACGAGGCTGATACAGCGGAGAGTGGTGGTACTGCGCCCCGGGATGCTGTCGGAACAGATGAGGCAGTATACAGGATACGTGGGCAAGTGGGACGAGAGTCCGCTGCCACGCGTAGGACATCAGAGAACCTGACACCGAGGGAGATGAATTTTTCGCTGACTATACGACGGGCCTCCCGCATATCCACCTTAGCAGAATGACTGACAGCTAAGAGGATGCTCTATGGGACTCTCCACAGTTGGTACAGCGGCGGGTATGGTAGCATGAATGACCATGGTAGGCCTGCGCGCAATCCATGCATCCACGGGGGTGGCGGCAGGCAGTGATCACAAGACTAAACATATGGAAATTGAAGCAGCGTCTCGAATTGGATATATAGGGGTTGATTGGTATTCGTAAGTAACTCGCCTTAATATGCGATGGGATGGGAGATCCCCAAATTCAAACGTTAGGAACATCATTGGTGTGTTCATTCGAATTCCAACAACTGTTCGCTGTTGTCTATGAATGCCCATAATCCGCTGGCTAGCCGGCTTTGACTGAAGCATCTTAAGGTCATAATCAATTAGTTAATTAGAACGAATAACACTCTTCACAATGTTGAAGGTTGGGTGGGATGAGACAGCAATCTCAGAGCGAGCATGTCTCGAGTGCTTGGACAGAATCATATTAGGGGCGGGAAGTGACTTCCACCGTTAAGGGAACCTTATGCAGTGGGGTTCTCCGCACCGTTCATTAAAATCCTCACAGACATAAAAAATATTAAGTTTTGATTGGGGGAGACGTCGGATTTCGTTCGAAGAACCAAAAAGCGGTGGTAGTCCAAGTCAGGGTCCACCTCTGAGGAAAACGGATCTGCCGCGAGAAGAACTGGGACGAAATCAGAAGCGCGAGGAGCAGAAGTCGAAAACTTCTGCGAAGTAGTTTTTGGTTTATTTTTCTTCATATACTACTATATTATTTAGGGGGGGGGGGGGGCAGTCTCGCTGAGTGCGGAACCAACCTACGCAATCACGTTAACCGATGCGCACCCTGAAGGGAGGGAGGGGCCCGTGCACTCCTCAACCAGCAACGTCGGTTTAAAAACAGGAGGCTTCCTGCAGGATTTTTCCTTCGAAGGCGCAAAGACCATGGCGCCAGGCACCCACACCATCCAACTCAGGGCGGTTCAGCCACGAAACGACGCACCACGGTGGGGCAGGACCGGTACACCGATACCACCAAAATCCTAACTTAAACTTAGAACACGCACTAGCAGCCACACATTCATTCATTCATTCATACACTAAAACCGACCGCACAGCTACGCTCAGGCGCAATCAACCACACTTGAGAAGTACAGGAAAAAGGAGACCATGAATAACATAACAATGAGACCATAAATAAAGTTCGAGGTGAGAGGTATAGTAAAACTCCCCTCCGCAGGAGCACTCTCGCGGCGAGCTTGGAGGGGGTCATCCGAGACAATCGAGCCTTGTATTTTGATCGGTGAAAATATAAGAAAGAAAACATTCTCGCTTTTGAAAACCTTCCTTTAGATATTCATTGCCATCTTACGTCAGTTGCTCCCTCTACTTGACTTCAAAGGTATAGATAAATACGAAGTCAATCGGGGTAAACTCTGAAAATTGGGAACTCCCGCTTCGAGAGCAGCTGCAAGGTAAAGCTTAAGTCTCTCATCGACACGAAGAACCGTTGCGCCCGATAGTATTGAACCCCACCAGGTTTTTTTTTTTTTTTAAGAGCTCATCTGGCGACTGCCTACTTGGGCATTAGTCGCCGTATTAAAACTGGCCTAGTTCTAGGCTACTTTAAAATAAAATTAAAGAGAAAAAAAACAACACCCCAAAAAGGGTGAAAGGAAGCAAGCTGGTGCGTCGGGGAGAGGTCCCCCCGGCGCAGGAGCGTGCAACTAAAGCAAAAAAAACCAAATGCAAAAAACAAAACAAAACAAAAAAACAAACCTTGCTTAAATAATAGGGAGAAGGCCAGCCTCCCCCAATAAGTCAACAAGTCCACAAGTCAATGTGTACGAATCTGTCCCGAGTACAAGGGACAGGCGGTAGCGACCCCGCCCATCCCGGTACCGGGACAGGTATCGTGCGCGAAGATCACCCAGACTGGGACATTCGACAAGAATGTGCCAAACAGTCTGGGGGACGACGCAGTCGTTGCAATAGGGCGGAGGCGAGCGCTCCATCAAATAGCGATGCGTCACACGAGTGTGTCCGATTCGGAGACGACAGAAAGCAACCTGAAGCCACCGCGGCATTGGGGGATAGATCCATGGGAACAGTCGCGGCGCAATGGCCCGCAACTTTAAGTTCCCTTCGACCGTCTCCCATCTTCTTTGCCAAGCAGTCCGAAGAGCGGCGCGTATTCCTGCCATGTAGTCGGTGTGAGGAAGAGCGAAACGCTGGTCCGGTCGCAGAGTCCTTGCGGACTCTTTGGCGCCCTCATTCCCCGCAATTCCTACATCTCCAGGAACCCAGCAGAAAATAATCTCGACATCTGCCCGGCTCGCCAAAACCGTGGCGTCACGGATTTCGCGAACCAGGGGATGCGGAGATTCCAATGCCCCGAGAGCACTCAGGGCGCTTTGTGAGTCGCTATAAATCA
This sequence comes from Ceratothoa steindachneri, assembly GCA_963969495.1. NCBI lineage: Eukaryota > Metazoa > Arthropoda > Malacostraca > Isopoda > Cymothoidae > Ceratothoa > Ceratothoa steindachneri. Next base: position 60,998,907 of record OZ018322.1, read on the forward strand.
CAATCCGGTCTCCGAACCGGGCACGTCGCGTAATCTCCCGTACCGAGTGGTGTATTGCCACCAGCTCGGCCGTGAAGACAGACGCAGCGCCTGGTAGAGCCCCGCTGATTTCAAACAGAGGGGATACGGCGTGGAAGCCGACCCACTCTTGGGACTTGGAGCCATCCGTATACACTGGCACGGTTCCAGCGTGACACGATGTGTGCTCCAAAAAGGTCGAACGCAATACTCCCGGCGCAGTACAAGCTTTGGGAGCAGAGTCGTGGCGACAAATAGCCAAATGTGGTACCCTCCAGGGTGGCGTCCTGGGCAGAACCAGGGGCGCCACCGGCCCGAGAGCTATATCTACCTCTCGAAGGAGTTTCCTGGCCCTAAACCCAAAGGGCTTAGGGTATGACTGGCGTCTCTCGGCGGCATAGGCACCATCGAGATCAGCTGCGGATGCAGTGAGAGCTGTTGGCGACTGAGGGAGGCGCCGGGCTCGCGCGTACAGGCGAGTGATGCACTGCACGCGGCATCTCCCCAGCATCGACCACCATGCTCTCAATGGGGAAAGTGCGGAAGGCACCGGTCGCAAGGCGAAGGCCGGTGTGGTGGATCGAATCCACCTTCCGCAATAAACGCTCGGCTGCGGATGCATAAAACTCGCATCCCTAGTCGAGCTTCGAGCGAACATAGGATCGATAAAAAAGTAAGGCAGTAGCCCTATCAGCGCCCCAAGCGCTGAACGTCACGGAAAGGAAAATGTCCATGGCGCGAGTACAAGAGACCCTAAGGCTGCGAATATGAGCCTCCCAGGTGAGGCGTCGGTCGAATACAAGACCAAGGAAACGGTGCGACTCAACCACATCCAGGCGCACCCCATTAAGAAACAAATCTGGGTCGGGGTGAAGCCATGGATGGCGGCAGAAGTGCACCACCTTAGTCTTGGCCAAAGAAAACCGAAACCTGTGCGCTTCGGCATAGCGAGAGACGCGGTTCAATGCCTGTTGGAGTCGACGCTCCAGAGTTGGCATCTGGGCCGCGCCAAAGGAGATCGAAAGGTCGTCCACGTAGAGCGTAGCGAGAACATCTTCCGGCAGCACCGAGGTGATGCCGTTTATGCTCAGGGCAAAGAGTGTGACACTGAGGACACTTGCCTGCGGGACACCCTCTTCCTGCTCCATTGGGCCGGAGAGGGCTCCCCCCACCCGTACGCGGAATCGAAGATCTCGCAAAAATTCAGATATAAACATTGGGAGGCGTCCCCTCGCCCCCATCGTTTGGAGAGTCTCCATGATACCGTATCGCCATGCGGTATCATAGGCCTTCTCCAGATCGAAAAACACCGTGGCGTAGTGCTGTCTACGAAGGAAAGCCTCGCAGACGGCATTTTCCAGTCGGAGCATAGCATCCGACGTGGAGTGGAACTTGTGGAAGCCGCACTGTACATAAGACAGATGGCCTCCGCTGTCCAGGAAAAAGGCTAGTCTAACATTTACCAATTTCTCCATCAACTTGCACACGCAAGAGGTTAGAGAGATTGGGCGGAGACCGGACGGAGTAGAGTGATCTCTCCCCGGCTTGCGAAAGGCGAGCACAGTAGCGATTCACCAGGAGTCTGGGAGAAGACCTTCCACCCAGATCCTGTTGAACAAATCTAACAGAAAGGCCATGCCTCGCTCACCCAGGTGTCGAAGCATGGCGTACGGGACTTCGTCCGGACCATGGGCGGTGTCCGCGCACGAAGCGAGAGCGGAACGCAACTCACTCACAGTAAACTTGTCATTGAAGGGTTCTCCGCCTCTGGAGGTAAAGTCCAGCCGGCGGCCTTCCGCGACATCACGACGTGCATTGAATGCTGGCGGAGCAGCATCACGGCTAGAGAATGCGGAGAAAGCGGTCGCTAAGGATTCCGCCACGGACGCGGGGTCCGAAATTGCGTTCCCATTCTCCTGGAGGACGGGAGGGGGGTCCTGCGAGAACTTGCCCCGAATCCTTTTGACTCGCTTCCACACCTCAGCTAAAGGGGTCTTCCCGTTAAGTGAAGACACGTATGCCCGCCAAGAAGAGCGGCGGGCGTGCTTCGAAATATACCGGAACCTAGCCCTAGCCCGACGAAATTCAGCGACAGTGAAATCGTTCGGGCGGCGCTTATAGCGCATGTAGGTATAACGCTTCTGTTTGAGGGCCGTCTCACACTCGGCCGACCACCATGGGAGTGGTCGGCGAGCAAAACGGCCAGACGTCCTAGGAATAGTAGTCAGGCCCACGGCGATGAGGTTGCCGGAGAAGAACTAAACGGCCTCATCTACCAACCTAAACTCCTCGACTGAGATAGAGAATTCAGTCATTTCCTGAAATGCAGGCCACCGCGCCCGCGCCAAGCACCACCGAGGTGGTCTCTCAGGCGGCAGTTGCCCTGAAAATGATATTTGAATGGGAAAGTGATCACTACCATAGAGGTCATCGACCACCCCCCAATCAAAATCAGGCTGTGCATCCGAAGAGCACAAAGATAGGTCAAGGCAAGAAAATGAAGCGGTTCTCGGACAGTGATGGGTAAACTCATCCACGTTTAGGACACCCATCTCAAGCTCTTCGATCAGATCGGCAAGGACTTGTCCCCTGGGATTTATGGAGTAATCTTCCCAAAGAGGATGCCTGCCGTTTAGATCTCCAAGCAAGAGATAGGGCCTCAACGACCGTGCCACGACGCGGCGGAAGTCCCCCGCGTCGAAGTCAGCTGACGGTGGAATGTACGCAGAAATGATAGTATACCTCCTATCCAGGTGCAGCTGCACAGCCACTGCCTGGAAGGGGGTATCTAAAGAGAAAGGAAGAACGGAGACATCATGCCGGGTGTAAACCACGCATCCACCAGCCCGGCCATCCCGCGGTGGTTGGGTCGCAAGACCCTTATACCCCGGGAGGGCGGGCAGGGGGCACGCGCCTAGCATGGTCTCCTGCAAAAAGATAGCTAACGGGGAACGGGACGAGACGAGCCTCCGCAGCTCCTCCCAGTTGGCCCGGAGTCCACGGCAATTCCATTGAAGGAATATGCCCTCCAGGCCTAGCTCGGAAGAGACGCGGGGGCCCTCCTCGAACTGAAGACCCTCACGGGAATGGCCGTACGCTTCCCGGGGGCAGAACCCCGGGCGCTGTTGGCCGGACAAAGCGCTGTCACCTTCGAGGACATATTGGGGGAGGTTGGGTTCGACATGCGAGTCTTTTTCTCCCTCCACCTCGAAACCTTAGGCGGGCGTTGTGGCTTCGGAAGGGGGGCCCTCTTTTCGAGGAACCACCGTCTCCGAGCCACTCGCCACACGTCGGGGCGTGTGGGAAGGAGCCGAAGCGCCTTTGTTGCTGTCCTCCTTTCGGGGGACAGCTTTAGGAACCCCTGAAGATGGCCTAGCGACCATCTTCAGGGGTGTTGCCTCCTGTGAGTCTAACGACTCGGTGGAGGCGCGTGGCCGTTTCGCCTTACGGGAAACGGTCACGCTGGGGGAAGAGGGGGAAGCCCTGGTTTTAGCCGGGGCTGGGATGAACCCTGTTTGCCACCAGCATTAAACAGGGGAGCGCCCGGGTTGGGTAGAGCCTGCAGAAGGGCTCCGAATGGGCGCGGAAACAACTGTACTCGTTGGCCTGGATGGGCCAGGAGCAGAAGGTGCCTTTCTAACTATTGAGGCATATGACGTTCCAGGCAGAGCCGGGCGCGCCAGGACCAAGTCCTTAGCCTCGCGGAATGAGAGTCGATCCTGGGCCTGAACGGCCAGGATTTCTTTCTCAAGGTGATATGCACCACATTGCTTTGAAGCAGCAGGGCGCGGCTCTCCGCAATTGACACACTTGGCCACACACGATTTGGACTTATTGTGTGCGACCTTGGATCAATTTACACAGACTTCGGGTGACCCTGACTTTGCACGTCTACATGAGCGATTCGTATGGCCGAAGCGGTGAGAGTAATAGCATCGCTGCGGCAGTGGCACGAATGCCTTCACGCGGTAGCGGTACCAACTGGCATGCACCGACTCAGGGAGCTTGTCACAGTCGAACGTGATGAAGAGTGTAGGGGTGGGTCTCGAGGCCCTTACCTGTTTTCTCATCACACGTTCGACCTTGACCGCCCCATGGTCGGCCAGCTCTAGGGTGATGTCCTCAATGGAGTAGTCAATGAGTTCCCTCGCATAAACTACCCCTTTCACAAAGTTCATGGTAGAGTGCGGCATCACACTCACCGGGGTGCTATGAAGTGTCCGAAGAGCACTTATCTTGGCCGCCTCATTGGGATTCGCCGCATTCGCCAGAAGGCTCCCGTCCGAGAAACGGGTCACTTTTGGCTCTCTACCAATTGCACTAGCTAATCCTCTCCTCTGATGGATCATGTTGCCCTTGGACAACATGCTGCCATCAGTGAAGCGAATAACGAGGAAGCGTTTGAAGCCAGCGGGCTCAAAAACGCCAGGTAACCTCCGAATGAGGGGCCCCGATGTCATTGAGGCTCCGCCCTGTGCACTTTTGTTCTTAGTCAGGGGCTCCGCAACCGGGGGGGGGGGGGAGGATGTGCCGATCTTGGCTTGGTCGCTTGCCAGAGTGGCAGTAGACCCATCCATCCCCGCAGCCCCCGCGGATGGAGAGGAGCCCCGTCTTTTTTGTCTGTTTCTTTTTTGGAGAGGAGGGCGGGGAATGAACCCGCTTCTCACTTCCGCCGGAAGAAGCCCCCAGGCCAGATGGACCGGCCTCAGCCAGGTCATTCTCTGAAATGGAGAAGTTCCTGGTAGTCGTGGGGGCACCGGTCGGAGGAGATCCCTCCCCTCCTTGAACTGCTTCGGAAACCACAGCCATTTGAGGAGGACCTTGCATCAGGGTGGATTCAGGTTCGGTGCTTGGCGCAGAGCACAGATTTTCCCCCATGGAAGGCCCTACCATCTGAGGCTGGGTTTCCTCAAGGACCATGTCTATCTCAGGGGGGCCTCCAGTTGACCATCCCCCCCCCCAGACATCGCAGGTCCCGTTGGCAGTATCGTCACTAGTCTTCTTTGGGAAGGCATGGGCCTTGACCCCGGCAAGGTTCAATATTCTTGCCAGCAGGTCTTTTGAGGCAAGCGACCGAAGGGGCCTGGCTTCCTTCTCCCACCTAAGAGGGTTTGCTCTACCGAGCCGCTTTGATGTGGAGCGGCTGGCTAAGGGCTGCCTGCTGGCTTTCTTGGCAGTCCCTTTGGAAAGAACAGAGGGGACTGCCGCTGGTAAAAGGGAGGTGCCCGAAGGCACCTCCAGAGAAGGGGGTGAGGGGGAGTCCCCTACACCCGTAAGCGAAGGAGAGGAGTAAGCCTCCTCTCCAGTTAGAGATATATGGAGGGTCCCCTGAGCAAGCACAGGGAGGGAACCTCCGAATTTTTGCTGGAGCTACCCAAGGGCGGCTCCGTCGATGTTATAGGGGAAGTTGGGGGTTTTTTTATACTCATCATTGGGCATGGTGACCCTCTTTTTAACACAGGATGCAATCGCGCTTCAACTATCGCAGTAGCCTGCACTGCGAGAGGTGCTTACAAGCCCGGTGCCGCCATTTAAGACCACCCCTCCCGCCTGGTGGCCTGGCAGTCCATCGGCATGGCGGCTCCACCTTAGACATGGCGTAAAACAGATAGAATGTGAAGAGGAGAGAAAAAGGGATGTGAGGAAGGTATGGGTGGGGATGAAGCAGGTTGTTAAAAACCAACCACCCCAGACCGGAGCTCAGGGGTTAGGGAACATTGACCCCTCCCCCCTCAGCCCCGATCCAGGACGGTTGACCAAGAAGGTCAGCATCTACCCTGTGAAATTAGAGGCTGACCGGAGAAAGTTGTGGTAGAGGTTGTATGAAAAGAGAGGAAACAAGTGTTTTGAAGGAAGGAAGAGAGGCTAAGCTGGGGCCGGACAAACCCCACCAGAATGGCTAAGAAGAAGAGGCCAGTTCTACACTGATGACACCCAGCTTGTCCACAATCAATGGCCACCTTGCCGTTCTACATCACATGAATGTGTCCCCCTCCCCCACCTACCCGAGGCTCCACGGTTTTACTCGTTTCCCTGCCCCTCTGAGGGAGCCTCCAAGACAGGATAGCTCGACAGACCTACCTCAGGCTGGTCCTTCATAGGAATGACGAAGGATTACGGGTCCAAGGAACCCCCCACTCAGAAGGATGAGAGCCCTGATCTCTTATGTCCTTTGGGATGAACTCACTCCACTTGGGAGGGGCCTGGCAGTGTGGGATCAGACTTTGGTTGGGGGGGGTGCCCCTTTCAAGCTACAACCCCTCACCCCCTCCAATGAACACTGCCATTGGGGCGAAGCTACCTTGGTCCTTATATTATGGTACCCCGGAGAGGGCCTTCATTGGAACCACATTCCGTGGAATGGTGTCGGGGGATCCCATCTGAGACCTCCCAAGAGAGCTTGTCTCGGGCTTGGGAAGATTGCACTGATATGTTACTATGGAAGGCTCAAAGCATCAAGTGCACCGGCGTTGAAGGGGAAAAACCGAGAAGCCAGCTCCCTGGCCCCTATGAAGCGTACTGAGTGATAGGAAGTTGTGGCAGGCCCCCGGGGTCAGAGGCACCTCCACACTGCAGAGCGAACCACTCAGGAAGGCCCCCAAAGAGGTGGTGAAGTAGAAACCCCGTCACAGGAGAAGTGGGGGAATGGGAAACACTTTTACCGCATTAGAAAGTTTAAATTAAAACATATCCTCGGGCATGGGAACCATACTATAAAATGGGACACAAACGTTAAACACCAACACTAGGAAACCGCACTAGAGCGGGGGACTAGGGACTACCTTTTTAGCCCGGTTGTCCAACATTCCGCGGCCCCCGGGACATATGTAAAAGGATACAGAAGAAAAGAAAGATAGGGGTAATAGAAGGGGAGGGAAGAGTGCAAGCATGTTAGAAAAATCGCTACTCCCAAATGAGGCCAAGAGGCAACGGAAAAGAACCTCCTCTTCTGGCCCGGAGCAGAGATGAATGAAAAGGCAGTCGGCGATCAGCCTACAAAATTAGCTGCCAGCCGAGAGGTAACAAGAAAGTGTCAAAAGAGGAGGGCAAAATGTAAATTTTGAGGATGATTAAAGCACAAGAGGCATAATTATATCTAGAGAATGTTGTTTATTTTGTTTTACTTCTTTTAGGGCACTCATCTGCAAGGTCATAGTATCCAAAATTATGTATCTTTTAATATGATAATTTCACCGGCAGACAAGTAAATTAAAAAAACAAAACGTAAATAAAAAAAGCGACAACAAAACAACCGAAACCCATTTTTTAAGGGCCATCTGGCGACTGCCATCAAGGGAATAAGTCCTTGTAATAATAAATTGTGCTGATTACTAGGCTATATTAAAAAGAAGCACAAAATAAAAAAAATCAACAAAGTAGGAAGCATCATCTGTAGTCGCGGGGAGGAGGGCCTAACACCCGGCTCTGGAGCATGCACCCAATGAGTCAAATAAAATGGAGGAGGCCTGGCTCCACCAGGAAGTCAAAGAGTCCACAGGATTTGGCACAAAAACTCTCCCCAGTACAAGGGACAAGTGGAAGCGACCCCACTTGTCAAGGTATCGCGACAGGTAACGGGCGCAAAGATCAGCCAGACTGAGACATTCCCCAAAATGGTTTGAACGGTCTGGGGGCCAGCGTAATTGTCGCAGTGGCGAACAGGGGAGCACTCCCCCAAACGGGGATGTGTCAAGGAGGACAAAGTGAAATGAAGCCGCCGACGCATTAGGGGGTGGGGGTAGGCATTCCAAAGCCCAGAGAGAACTTAGGGGGCTTTATGGGTTGCTAAAGATCACAAACGTGTCTCAGACCCTGGCACAATGCGGTATTTCTTGCACCAAGCAGTGTATTGCAACCAAATCGGCCGAGAATACACAAGCACTCTTGTTAGAGCCCCCCCCCCCCACACACTGACACCTAGGGAGAAGGGATACGGTGGGGAAGCTGACACTCTCTTCGGAATTGGAGCCATCCATGTACACTGGCACGGATCCAGCGTGACACAAAGTGTGTTCCAAAAAGGTCAAAATGCAAAACTCATGTCGCTGTGGAAGCTTTGAGAGCAGATGATCGACGACAAAAAGTCAAGTATAGCACCCTCCAGCGTGGCATCCTGGGAAGAACCAGAGGCACCACCGGCCCGAGAGTTAAACCAAGCTGTCGAAGGAGTTCCCTAGACCTAAACTCAAAGGGTTTAGGAAATGACTGTGACTGGCGTCTCTCAGCAGCATTGGCACTGTCGAGATCTGCTGTGGATGGAATGTGAGCCGTTGGCAACTGCGGGCGACAGTTGGTCTGCGCTTCCAAGTCCATAATGCACTGTATACGGCCGGGAGGGAGTGGCATATCCCATCCATCGACAAATAGGCTGTCAATGGCTGATGTGCGGAAGGCACTGGTGGCCAGAAGAAGACTGGTCTGGTGGATCGAATCCACGTACCGCAATACATGCTCGACTGCAGATGTGTAAAACTTGCATCCATAGTCAAGCTTCAGACGAACAAAAGATCGTAGGAAAACAAGGCAGTAGCCCTATCAACACGCCAACTGCTAAGCATCACGGAACGGATGCTGTCAATAGTGCGTGTACAAAAGTTCCTATGTTTCTCCCAGGTGAGGTGTCGGTCGAAAAAAAGAACAAGGAAATGGTGTGAATCCACTAGGAACAAGTCTGGGGAGGGGTGGTGCCGTGGATAGCGGCAGAAGTGGACCACCTTAGTTTTGACCAAGGAAAACAGAAACGTGTGAGCTTCGGCATAGCAAGAGATGCGGTTCAATGCCTGTTGGAGTCATTGGCATCTGGGCCGCGCCAAAAGAGATTGAAAGGGCGTCCACGTAGAGCACGGGTCTCCAAACTACGGCCCGCGAGGTCAGTTCATCCGGCCCGCCACTGCACTGTGCCACAAATGAACATTTGAAGGCAATTCACTTGATTGGAGGCAGCAATTACAAAGCTAATATTGATGATGTCTTAAAAGCTAAACGCCCATTTCACAAATATCACTAACTTTTTTGCTACTTAGTTTGTGAGACTCGGATATTTGCGCACTGGGTGTGATAATACTATCTTATTGCTAATGGCGCCTTCTTTGATAACTTTTTTGGTAAATAAATGTTGGTTGTCTTTATTTTTTTTTGTATTCACTATATTGTATTGAACAAAATGGTTATGCTGCCCGCGTTCGTCATTGTCTCAGTTATCTGGCCCACTGTGAAAAAAGTTTGGCGACCCCTGACGTAGAGCATAGCGAGAACATCTTCCGGCAGCACCGAGGTGATACCTTTGATGCTCAGGGCAAAGTGTGACACTAAGGACACTTCCCTGCGGGACACCCTTTTCCTGCTCCATTGGGCAGGAGAGGGCTCCCCCCCCACCCGTACGCTGAATCGACGATCTCACAGGATTTCAGATATAAAGATTAGGAGGTGTCCCCTCGCCCGCAACGTGTAGAGTCTCCATGATATTGTATCGCCATGCTGTATTATAGGTCTTCTCCAGATTGAAAAACAATGTGGCCTGGTTGCTTGCCGAAACAGCAGCGGGCCCGTTCGTTCCAGGAGCAACCGCGGAGGGAGAGGAACTCTTAGTCCTCTTTGTCTTCATCTTACTTCTCTTCTTTTTAGGAGGAGGGTGGGAAATGAACCTATTTCTCTCCACCGCCGGAAGGAGCCCCTAGGCTGGACAGACCAGCCTCAGCAAGATCCTTCTCTGAGATGTCAAAGGGGTACCAGCCAGGGAAGGAGGTCCCTACTCGCTTTGTGATCTCTTGAGGGCTTGAGCTATGTGGTGGGAAATTTGCACAGGGGCAGATTCAGTTTAGGTGTTTGACACTGATCACAGGTTCGCTACCATGGAAGATCCTGCCATCTATGGCTGGGTCACCTCTGGGATCATGTCTAGCTCAGGGAGGGGCATGGATACTATTCAAGGTTCCTTCAGCCTGCGTCAAGTATCAGGCTGGAAAACCCACCTCTATTGGGGAAGAGAGAGGGGTAGGCACACTGACCCAGGCAATGTCAAAATACATGATTGCAGGGAGCACAGCTTGACAGTCCCAACTTTCTATTGCCCCCCTAATGAGGAAAGGCCCTATCAAATTGCTCCCATCGAGAGCAGTCAGTTTTGGCAGTTCTCTGTGATAATAATAATACCCAGTAATAGTAATGCACAATAATTATAATAATAAAGCTCTTAAAAATACCTAATAATAATAATAAAAATGTAAAGTAGTACTGAGTCGGGTGAGGGGAAAGTGCACCAACAACTTGCCCAGGACCCATCAGAGTATTCAAATCAACTCAGTGACAGGGCTTTCCTAATTTGCACTCAGCTCATGAGAATGTTCAGCTCCTCCAGGTAATAAGTTAACAGGCTACATAGGGTACACCCATGCATGGAAAGTTCATGGTAAAGTGTGGTGTCATCTGCCCCCATGAGCTATAAGTGTCTGAAATGCAGTCACAATGGGTGCTTGGGCATGGGCCACCTTATTCATCAGAAGAGTCCAAGCCAAGAAACGGGGCCCTTCGGTTCTTAATCGAGAATCCTACCTAGTACATGTTGCTGCAGGAGCATGTTTCCTTTGAAAAACATGATGCCATCACTAGACTGAATGAATGATCAAGTGTTTTAAACTGGCAGGCTCAAAACCCTGGGTGATTTCACAGAGGGGCTCCAACATCATTGAAGCTCTATTCATCTGTCTGGTTTAGTCTGTTGGGACTTAACATTCTCCTCCTCATTCCCTGCCTGAGGGCATCCTAGGGCCGGATGTGCCATCATTGATTTGGTCACTTGCCAAGTTGGCAGGATGTCAAATTCCATAACTCCTCCCATAGGGAGATAAACCCTTACTCCTCTTCTTTTGGGGTGAGAAGGGTTGGGTATGTGCTGTCTTCTCCCCTCCCCGCCAAGGGAGCCCTAAAAAGGACTAGGCCATCCATGGAATTCCCTCAGAAAAAGAAGAGTCAACCTCACTCATTGATTCTCCTTTGGAGGACCTTACTTGGCAGTGGACTCTGGCTTGGGGGTGGTTCCAACAAAATCAGGAAGAACCCTGCCATCTAGGGGGAGTGAATTCTGGGGCCCCCCTTTTTTAAGAAGGAAATCCCCCCCTCCCCCTGTGGCATCTGGGATCCCAAATGATGACTCACTAAACCTATGGCCTGGTGGAGAAACACATCATTAGGGTCTGCAAAAAAAAACTTGGGAGGCCGGCATGCCAGCCACTAAGAGCATCACCATATGAGGGTTAAAAGGGGGTTTTTCTCCATTGAGCAGCTCCCACAGAGGCGGTTAATTTTGAGCTGCCTATTGGGTGCCTTCTTGGCAGGCCCTTGAAAAAAGCGGGGGGGTGAAAGATCAACTCTTAGGAAGCAGTAAGGAGGGAAACCCCCTAACTCAGAGACAAGAGAAAATTGGAGGAGGCCACTGAAAAGATACAGGGGAGGGGGGTCACTTTTTCAGAGGTGAAGCTGCCTGAGGTCAGTTCTAGAAACCTTGAAGAGGAAACCCCTTAACTAATTGGATGGGAGGGAGCCCCTCCACCAGTCAGAGATGTTTTGTTGTGTTCCTCATCTGCCCCAACACCGAGGTTGGACAAGATTTTATTGTCTGGAATGTAATGTGAATTTTTTAAGTTTGTTAAGACATGAAAAATCAGAAAACTTGTAACCATAAAAGGAGGATAGGGGTGGGGAGTTTTGGTGAGCTATACCCTCTGTCCAGTCGCACCTACCTCAGGTTTTCAGGATTTCAACTCTGGGTTTGTTAAAGGATAGACTTCGCGCCTGTGAGGTATCACACACCAACCGGAAGTTACCCAGTGGACAGTCACTCTCCAAAAGCTGCAGCTCCCAACTGGAAGGACAGAGGAGCAGTGTGACAGAGTTGGGTCCTTTACTAGGTCACACTAATCATTGAAAAGATGGTCAGGATCCAAAGATCTGTCATGTGACAGAACCTAAGACTTTTAGTTGACCTGGCATCTAACAAGGCAGTGAAGCCTGGCTGCCATTAGCAGTACAGTCTTACATACCCAAGAATGGCCAATGGGTTTGTGAGTGTCAGTCTATTAGGCACAGAGAAGGGATGAATAGAGAAACAGCCGGAGATCGAACAGCATGGAAAGCCACCATTATGTAAATAAGGCCGACACATGCAAGCATATATGGAGGTTTCAAAAATGATGATGATGATGATGATGAATGGGGGCCAAACAAATCTTCTCATTTATCATGCCCAAGTGCTCAAGACCCCTCAAGCCTCGTCTCTTGCAACCTGCGGCATATACAGGCTCTACAGCCCTTCTTCTATCACAGCAAGAAGAGATACTCTTAGAAACCAGTGAGGGTGTTCCACTCCTCCAGATACCAGCTGTAGCAGCATACAGAGGGTACAACCCTGCCTGGTAACTGGGTAAGAGACGTTTATATGGTGTGAATGAGGTTGTGACTGAAACTGTTCTAAGGTGGTATGGTCATGGAAGGAGAAAGGATAGAAAAAGACTTGTAAAGAAATCGTATGAGAGTGAGTGTTGGGATATGAGAAGGGTTGGAAGACTGTATAAAAGGTGGGTTGTGCATGAAGGGTTTTTGAGGTTGTATGCTAGGGGCTAGTTGCCCAGGGATGAACCCTGACTGGGTGAGATACAGTACATTGCACCCCATCGCTATGAATGGGCAATTTGGCATGGAAAAATTGATGAGTAGCTTTGTGCTTAATAGGGCCTAAAAAGGGTGATGGTAGTTTTTGGTGGTATTGAAGCATGCCAACCGCACTTTGTGGAAAATTGGTTAAAATTGAAGTCTTTATATAGTTTTGATAAGATAAATTTACTTGAAAAAGTTCTCTAACCTTTGCCTCAGTTTGTTTGTCTTGGAAAACTCAACTTAGGATGCATTACAAATGTTGCGTATAAGAAGCTTTTTAGACTACCTAAAATCTTCCATTTGAGATATTAACACAAAGGTCCTGGCACCAAATGTCAGGGCTTCTCTTTGTCTAAATAGTTCTCTAAAGTGCAAGAAGCACTGAAAATAAAGCTTACACTGGCTTAACCCTTAAAACACTGTCTGGACCAAAAGATCCTGAGTGTACAACTGCTGCTCAGACCAATTGGCCCTCATGGTTTTAAGCCTATAGAAAATTTCATCAAATTCCTAATGGTAGTTTTTCTCCCACGCAGATGGGCAAAATCCATTTTCTTAACATGGTGCTTTAACCATTAAGTGTTATGCAATGATGCTCCATATTTATAGGAATACGCAAAGGAAACCATTTAAGACTAGATTTGTAAGTTTAAAGTGAGAACAAAATAACAGTAAGAGTTACTAAGAAAATAGTTTGTATAAAACATTAGGCAATCATAAATTTGATGGTATAAATATATTTCTAACAATGATATTTTTTTTTAAAACACTTAAATACTAAAAAAAAATATAACCTACTACTTTCTACAATGTGGTCATCTTGCAACATTGTAGTCTTTTGATTTTAACCTATGGTTATTTCTATAATTTCTCTTTAGAGTCTTAGATTTTTGAAGTAAAGAATTCTTAGTTAGAGTACCAACTCTGGATTTGTTATGAATCTCAACAATACCCTTTAAAACATCATGAAGTATTCCAAGACTTTTCTTGACACTCCTTGAGTCTTTTCGAATGTTTGTAAGCTTGTTTGTCAAGTCACTAATCTGATATGACAGAAAAAAGTACAAATCAATTAACATTATAATAGTGCACACAATTAAATATACATTATTGCATGACACTGAAAAATGCTTACTTCAGTTTCATAGTTTTGTAGACGTTTATATTTATTGAGGTTCTGGATCCTTAAGCATACCTCACTAGTGAAATAGGCAACATAGAGGATCAAAAATAATATGAGAAGGTATGATCCACTAGTTCTCACATACCTCCAAACAAACATAATTTATGACTTAAAATGGTCAAGCTATACATTGAACTGAATGATAACTCTACAAAGGGCTGAAAGGTAATATATATTTTAGTGAATTATGTAGCAATGATCACAAAAAATAATTAGCATAATTAAGATTATAAGAAATCAGAAAAAAAAAAATCTGTAGCTCTACTCAAGATCAGACTCATAATGTGATAACTATGAACTTTTAAATCTTTATGTTAGTGTTATAACATTTGCCATAGCAACCAAAACAAAAAATTACTGAACCAATCTTCCATTATATTATTTGGCGTCTTACGCTCCTATTCTTTCTTTCTTGCTTCAGATTATTCTTCTAATGGTTATATCTCTAACCTCTTTAACAACTTTATACATATAAACATTAAAGAACTATAAATTAAATGAAATGCATTCAAAGGGGACAAAATTCTTTTAAATCTACAACACCAATTTGGTTGTGAGATAAAATAACTACCTATCTTTAAGTTAAATTGCTTTACATAATCTTCAGGGCTGAATCAGAGAGATGCAGTTATGAGGAAGGTATAGACCAAAAACATTGTCTTTTACTAAAGGTTCTCCATTAGGCTGTGCCAAACAATATGCTTTAGCTTTACACACATTAATTTTCAAACCATAAAAAAAAGTAGTTCCGCCTCTTCACCCTTTTTTATTACCATGGTAGATATGTAAATATCTTTATCCTTTTAGTCATTTTTGTTGACAAATTAATTACCATCAGCTTTGTTTTGGGTGTTCCTGCAGCAGTAATTTTCGCCCTCTCAAATCTTTGCCATCAGGTGGACATTAAGATATCTTGGGAAAGGTTTTTTATAGCAGACAAGGGAGATGCAGGGCAGATTGGTCAGCATGGTATACTTTTTTGGGGGGGGGGGGATAGGTTTCAGATGTCAATAACTTAAAATTCATCTTCAAACTTTGTCACAGCTACCATGTCAGCACTATTTTTCACTGCACACACTATGTGTAACCATCCTTGGGAATAATCACAGAGTTAAAATTGATTTGTGTGGGAAAAATTTGGTCCACCTTGATAACAACTGGGGAAAAGCTGTCTGGGATCTTGCTCAATATAAGAATAAATTAAAATAAAAGCTCATAAAATGGTATTAAGGCCAGCTATGCTATATGCAGCGAATATGCTGAAAAGGAGTCTGGATGTGGTAGAGATGAAAAAGATTAGGTGGATGGGTGGAGTGACAAAGATAGATAAGAATGAAAGAATCAGAGGTACAATAAAGGTGGGGGTAATCTCAGGGAAAACAGAGAAAAGGCGACTAGTATTGGATGGGCATGTCATGAGAAGAGATGAAAGTTACGTATGGAGAAGAGTGATGGGAATGGAAGTGGAATAGGTAGAGGGAGACAGAGATGGATGGGTAGTATAATGGATGATCTGACAGGAGCCTAAGGAGAGATGAATGGATGGACATAGCTGAGTGGAGATGACTGACCAGAAATGCTAACCCCACATAGAAGTAAGACAAGGCATTTTTTTTCATTTAAGAGGCTCTCATGGCAACTGCCTACAAGGGCATCAGCTACCATAAAAAAGATTACCCTATAAATTAGACTATTTTATAAAAGGACAAAAACAAAAAGAAAGCATGCACCCAACACCAAGAGAGTAAAATAAAATAGAGGCCAGCCCGCTCCAAAAGGTCAGGTAGTCCCACTGTGTGGAGTGCACAAACCAATCCTGAGTACAAAGGACAAATAGTAGCGACTCTGCTCATCTCAGTACTGGGAGACAAGCAATGTGCGTGAAGATCCCCCAGAATGAGCCAAACAGTCTGAGAGACCATGGAACAATTGGAGCAAGATGGAGGGGAGTGCTCTATCAGATGGAGGTGCATCTGGCAAGTGTGCCACAGCAGTTTTTTCCCATTTTTTGTCTGCCTCAATTCCCCTATGGCCACCTTTTGTTTCAGGTTTTAGAGCGCGAGACTTGCACTTATAACTCAGCTGTCTCTGAATATGTGCCTTGTCAAACAAACCTCCAACAGCTAAACATCCGGAAGCCAAAGTGGATGAGTCTCAGTACAAGGTAAAATAGAGGCAAAGGAAAAAGCCTGGAAAAGATACAGGGTGAGAAAGAACATAACTCGATACCAGGCCTACTGCAGAAGAAGAAATCTCTCCACAGCAGCTATGAGGACCACCAAGCAAAGATTTGAGCAAAGTTTTGCTCGAGAAGCCAAGACTAACCAAAGAGCATTTTACGCCTACTGTCAGAGCAAAACTACCATCAGAGAAGAGGTGACACAGCTGAGGAGAACAGATGGGTCTCTAACCACAACAAACTTAGATGCCTGTGAACTCCTAAATGAGGAATTCCAAAAAGTTTTCCGAACAGAGGACGACAATGTCACAGGATTGCAAGAGTTTTTGAGGGGGAAGGACTGAGGATATGCACTCTCACAATAGAGGATGTAAAGGAACTTGTGGATAACCTTAAGCCAGCTTCTGCCCCGGGACCTGATAGGGTGCACCATACTGTCCTGAAGGAATGCAGCTCCAGTCTGGCTGAACCACTGTGGATGATATTCGATAAATCATTAGAAACTGGCATCGTCCCCATGGACTGGAGATCAGCAGACGTGACACCAATCTACAAAAAGGAAAACAAAGCTGATCCCCTAAACTACCGCCCAGTGAGCCTGACTTCGGTACCCTGAAAACTTCTTGAGAAACTAATAAGAAAAGTAGTAGTTGACCACCTAGAGCAGAACAACCTCTTCACGAGATACCAGCATGGTTTCAGAGCAAGAAGATCATGCCTCACCCAGTTACAGGAGTTCTTAGAAAACCTGGAGACAGCTGTGGAAGAACAGGACTGTGTGGATGACAAATGGCTTTTGAGTTTTAACAAGGAAAAATGTAAAGTGATGCCCCTGGGGTGAGGAAACCAAAGCCACACCTACTCCATGGGTGGAGTACAACTAGTAGCCCACCAACATTGAGAAAGACCTTGGGGTACAATTTAGGGTGGTCCTGAAATTCAAAGATGACGATGGGATTGGTGCACATTGCTCTACACATGCCACTTCCGGAAAAAGTCCTCCAGCTAAAGTTTCTCTGCAATCGAACACTATTTGGGGTATGCCATGGGACAGGAAATGTTTAGCCCTCTGTATGATACTAACTACACATGACTAAAGTTCCAAAAATGAACTGAAAGTACACTTATGACACTTGTTTCTTGCTAAAAATATCGGAAATGAAAGAAAAATGAATGTTCTACATTTATTCAATTAAAACAGGAGTGCATTCTCACATGTGAGACAGGAAAATCACCCTTCACTTCTTCATGACAACAGTACCCTTTTTTGGATTGGGGAAGTTTCGGTGGAGTTTGGAGATTGAGGCATTGTATTCCACAATCAGTTTCACGCTGCGCTCTGCCACCTCGTTGAGGGGGTTCATCTCCTGGAGGGTACGCAGACCAGACTGGAACAATTTATCCTTTTTCCAGGGGATGGGGTCCTTTCCAAGGAAAGTCTTATCTAGTCTGACCATGTCAAAGAAGCGGGTGCTCGTTGTGTTGGCCAACTCACTGAGGGATTGGGGAATTCATTTTCCCTCAATGTTAAGCCGATTTGTGTTCTTAATGATACACCCATTGTGGTGGAGTGAATTGTTTGTATATTGTTTTTTCGAAAGGTCACTCTATTAAATTACAAGATAATCCTACAATTTGTAAAGAGTGGTGGAGACTGTAGGGTTTGAGGTACGCTATAAAGTTATTGTATGTCCTGATAGGACAGAAGAGCTTTTTTATAGACTAGAAAGTGCGACTGGATTGCATTATTATAGTGAGCTCGGAGACAGCAGCCTTTTTTTTTTTTTGTAGAACCTAGGCAATTATTATTGAACACTCGAGTGGCAGCCAGCAGGACTTCCCCCTGGGGGTAAAACGAGGCCTTTTCTTTTTTGTTTGTTGGATCCAGTGTGTTATTAGGCCTCTTTTGTATTGTTCATTTAGTTGTATGTTTGTAGGGCCTCTATTATAAGGATTGTATTTGTTTGTTTTTTTCAATTATCTCTTGTTTGTTTGGTGATAGGATTTTTTATAGTAATGAGATCTCAAATTTACTTAACCCCATATCTCTTGTAAATTTTTTTTAATAGAGGACTGTATATCCAATTGTTTCATTCTCCCTCAGGTTTTCATGTCCAATTTAGTGTAGGAAGCGGGTTGGATTGAGTGGGACTTTAGGGTAGATTTTCGGCCTGTTACACCGTCTGCTTCCATCACACGGATGATGTTCGACTTTTCACTGGGGTCAATGTTGTTGCTGAGGAGGGACAGAGGGATCATTTGAGGCAGCAAGTACCACAAGTGGCACTTGAAAGCGGTTAACGCTGCATTCACCAGGGTTTTGCAGGTGGTACAGAACGCATTAAGCTCCTGCAGCAACTGGAGATCATGGAGGGAGTACAGACACTTTGCCATCCAATGAGCATGGTGAATTGGTCCAAGCTTGGGGAATTTTCCCCCATGACCTCGATGTTCCTCTGAGGAATATGAGCACCAGCTCAAGGAAGGCACGGTAGTCATCCTTGTCGTATTTTGTCTGAAGTTCATTAGCAATGAATGCTTTTGTAGTCTCCACAGTTTCCTTGTTGTTTTGAACACTTTTCGTATTTCCAGGTCGCTCCATCCATCCTTGTAGTCTCCCTGGTCCACGAAGGTGCAATGATCCTTAAATCTATTGAAAAGAAGAACGTCTGGTCCAGTGGAGGAACTGTGAAGACATGCCCAACCACAACTTACCATGACGGTGACCAGCCAAGAGAGGTGAAGAACAGGCAAATGTAAAAATTTACATCTAGTCCACTGAAGGTAAGATGCTGACCGCCCACTCAACAGCCCTGACCAGGGCCCTTAATGAATCCCCCCTGGGGAAATACATACTACAAGGCCGCATCAGGGAGCTGGGCACCGGCCAGGCTATATGGTTGGAGGTGACCCGTGATGGCCTGAACAAGCTGGCATGCAGACTAGAAGATATCACCATCCTTGGCCTATGGAGGGTGCAGTGCTGGGAGTCCAGAGGCCTCAACCCTGGCTTGCTGTATGGTAAGGTGGGACCGTTCAGCCCCCAGTACACTGCTGAGAACTTGGCCGAAGAATTTGACTTCCTTGACCATGTTGGTGTCACTCTCAAGGAGGTCCTACCCTTACCACCACAAGCAGATGGGTCCAGATTCTTCAGGCTGGCCTTCCAGGGCACTAAGCTCCCCAGGCAAATAACACTGGGGCACCAGGTGAAGAATGTGACCGAATTCAAATTAACAGCCCTCCGGTGCCGCAGATGCTATCAGTTTGGCCACGGAGCACTAGATTGCAGGTACAAAGTCAGGTGCAATAACTGCAGTGGCTACCATCCCTTCAAGACACCAGAGGAAAATCAGTGCATGAACACCCCATACTGTTACTTCTGCCGGGAAGATCACTGTTTATTAAGCAAGAACTGTCCAGCACTGCTGAAGGCAGAAGAGATTAATGAACACTGCAGACAACAAAAAGTGAACACAGAGAACACAAAACTCAAACAAATCAGACCAATGCCCATTTCCCCAAACACACAATCTAACACCAGTACACGCACCCAAAGAACTCGCATCCCTCCTCCTGTTTGTGAGTGAGACCAGGAGGGAGGGTAATACTAGGCCTAGAGAGAATAGGAGAATGACTGAGGTGATTGTGATGGGTGACTCTCAGATTAGGTATTTAGATAGGAAGTTAAGTGAAAGTAAATGGAAGGGAGTGAGAGTTTGTCTGCTGGGTGCTGGTGTAAATGATGTGTGTGAGAGGTATGATAGGTTGGTGTCTGGGTGTGAGAGGGAAGCAGTTGTGATTACACATGTCGGAGTAAACGATGTAAAGAAGGTGGGTACTTGTGAGTTACGACAGCGGTATAAAAGGCTGATTGAAAGTATGTGTGAAAGTAGAGTAAAAGGCGTTGTTTCAGGTGTGCTTCCCAGAATGGATGTGGGGATGGAATGGTTGTCTCGTGCAATGGGGTTGAATGAATATGTGAAAGCTTTGTGCGAGGAGTCAGGATTGGTGTTTGTAGATGTTTGGAGTGGGTTTTATGGGAATAAGGGTTTGTATGCGATGGATGGACTCCACCTGAGCCGAGATGGGGTTAAGGTTTTGTGGCGGGAATTAGATAGTGTTATTAGGTCTTTAGAGGCGGGAAACTAGGTTTTGATAGTGGTCAGGGAAATTTTATGGCTCAAAGTGAGGCAGGGATAGGAAGCAAACACAGATTTGTAGAAGGTAGGCAGGCTAATGGAAGTGCTTTAGGGTTAAATTACTTGAGTAGTGATAGTGGTCAGGGAAATACAAGAGTACAGGGTCGGGGAAGGAGAGAAAGGAGATGCAGAGGAGATAGGTCCTCAGGTGCTTCAGGGATAGGTGGGCTGAGTTGTCTTTACACAAATGCTCGTAGTCTTAGAAATAAGAGGAATGAATTATTTAGTTATATCATTCATGAAGATATAGATATAATATGTATAGTTGAATCATGGGTTAATGAAAATATATTTAATGATAATGTCAGTGAATTTGAACTAGAAGGTTATACTATGTACATTAGTCAAAGGAGAGATAGGACTGGTGGTGAGTAGATTATTTATATTAGAAATAGCATTTCTTCAAATCTAAATAACTCTATAAAGCAAGGAGAAGGCGAATTATTATGGATCGATATTAAGGTTGGTAAAAATAGGAAAATACACCTGGGAGCTTTTTATAGACCACCGGGACAGACGGATTGCATCAATGAGTTAATGATTAGGGAAATAAGTAAAGGATGCAAAGAAGATACAGTTATTCTGGGTGACTTTAATTTAACTTCTGTAGACTGGGAAAATATGATAGGAAGAGATAGAGCAAGTTGTAAGTTTATGGAGTGTTTTGAGGATAACTTTTTGACCCAAATTGTTAATTATCCAACAAGGGGTGCCAATATATTAGATCTAATTCTTTCAAATGATGATCACTTAGTTCAAGGATTGAGTGTAGGGGAATCATTGGGAAACAGTGATCATCAGATGGTTCGGTTTAATTTGCAAATAGTTAAGGGTAGAACAACGACAAGCTCCACAAAAATTCCCAATTTTTATAGGGGAGATTACGATAAATTACGCGGCATGCTAAATCAGATTAGGTGGGATATAGAATTCCATGGAAAGAATACTTATGAGATGTGGGATATTTTTAAGACTATATTAAACATGGTTCAGGAACAGTGTATCCCGATGAAGTCTATTAGGAAGAAATGTAAGAAACCATTATGGTGGAATCAAGAAATAGCTAATAAAGTTTCAGAGAAAAAAAGGGCATACCAGAGATTACAAAGTGAGAGTAGTTTAGATAATTTAAACCATTATAGGTCAACCAGAAATGAACTAAATAAGATTATTTAGAAGACCAAAAGGACAGCAGAAATTAATTTAGCTAAAAATAATAATAAAGATCCTAAAAAATTCTTTAGCTATTATAGAATCAATAATAAATCTAACAGTGATAAAATAGGGCCTATTAAATATGAAGGGGTTTTGAAAGAATCTGATGAGGAAATAGTAGAGGTCCTTAATGATCATTTTGCTTCAGTATTCACAGAAGAGAAACCAGTTAGATTAATTGATGATAATTCTAGGTCAAGGGAAGTAGTGATAAATTCTATTAATATAGACAGAGAAGAAATTAAAGGGCTTATAATGCAGTTAAATACTAGTAAGGCATCTGGCCCTGACAACATTCATTCTAGGATACTCAAAGAAAGTGTAGAAAGTATTGCAGTAGCTCTTGAGAAGATATTTATTAGATCACTAGAGTCTGGAGAAATACCAAATGATTGACAATTGGCAAATGTAGTGCCAATTTTTAAAAAGGGAAGCAAAGAGGATCCAAATAACTTTAGATCGGTAAGCTTAACTTCTATAGTCTGTAAAATTCTTGAGAAGATGGTTAAGAAGGGAATTTCTGATCATCTAGAGAGTAGCAGGTTAATTAATGATGCTCAGCATGGTTTTAGAAAAGGTAGATCGTGTTTAACTAATTTACTGGATTTTATGGATTATGTAACTAAAGAATTAGATAGGGGTGAGAAAGTTGATGTGATCTACTTAGATTTCAGCAAAACTTTTGATAAGGTTCCACATAGAAGACTAGTTCATAAATTAAAGCTGCATGGGATATGTGGGAACGTTTTAAATTGGATAACTGAATGGCTGAAAAATAGGAAACAGAGACTTGTACTGAATGGAGTGAGGTCAGAGTGGAGGAATGTTATTAGTGGCGTACCTCAGGGATCAGTTTTAGGCCCTTTATTATTTATAATCTATGTAAATGATCTTGGGCAAGGTGTAAATAGCAAAGTGTCAATTTTGGCTGATGACACTAAATTGGCAGCTGTAGTCAAAGAGGTTGAGGGTAGCTTTAAAGTGCAGGGTGACTTGAATAAGTTGTTAGCTTGGGTTCAGAAGTGGCAGATGACTTTTAACCTTAATAAATGCAAAGTTATTAACATGGGGAGAGATAATAGGGAATTTAGCTATGAGATGGATGGGTATTGGCTTAATTCAGTTGAAGATGAGAAGGACTTAGGAGTAGTAGTAGATAGGTCACTGGCTGTCTGGCTTTGTTCTCAGTTGGCTGTCTGGCTTTGTTCTTCAGTTGGCTGTCTGGCTTTGTTCTGGAAGGTTGTCTTGCAGGAAGCTCTTGATTCTCATTGTAAGATTGGGATATAATACTGATTTGGGTGTATAGTTTTTCTTGTATTTATTTAATACATCAATCACTGTGTAATAAATACATTAGTGATTAATACTTTTGGGGAAGATAACTGGCAGCAATCCTGAGCAAGAATTTTTTTTTTGGTGAGTGTTAACTTTTTCCTTAGTAAATTTCTGAGAGTATGGCTGTTTGTATAGATGGTGAGAGCATGCCGTTTGAAAGTAGTGTGTATGTGGTGTGTGATGCATGTGGAGTTGAAAGGAGAGTGAATGTAACTGAATGCCGTGTGTGTTTTCTGGAAGGGGAGGTTAGGAGGTTGAGTGGGGAATGTAAGAGGTTGAATGATTTGGTGTTTGAGGTGAGAAGAGATGCAAGTGTGCGATTGAAGGGTGAGATTAGTGCTAAGAGGGTGGAAGATAGGGCTAGGACTGGGAACAGTGTGGAAGTTGTGAGTGATGATGAATGGTGGGTGAAAATGGATAGGATAGATAAGTTAGGACAGGTTAGGTGTGTGAATGAGAGGGACATAGAACCTGTTAGGTTGACTAACAGATTCAATGTCCTGAGAGAGGAAGAGTGTGAAAGTGATTTGCCTGGTATGATTGTGGATGAAAGCAGGATGGGTGGTAGTGTGACTGAGAGCAGGAGGGAGGGTAATGTTAGGCCAAGACAGAATAGGAGAATGACTGAGGTGCTAGTGATGGGTGACTCTCAGATTAGGTATTTAGATAGGAAGTTGAGTGATAGCAAGTGGAAGGGAATGAGAGTTTGTCTGCCGGGTGCTGGTGTAAGTGATGTTTGTGAGAGGTATGATAGGCTGGTTTCTGGGTGTGAGAGGGATGCAGTTGTGATTACGCATGTGGGAGTGAATGATGTAAAGAAGGTGGGTACATGTGAGTTACGTGAGCAGTATAAAAGGTTAGTTGAAAGGATGAGTAAAAGCAGGGTAAAAGGTGTTGTTTCTGGCGTGCTTCCGAGATTGGATGTGGGGGTAGAATGGTTGTCGCGTGCAATTGGTTTGAATGAATTTGTGAAAGGACTGTGTGAGGAGTTAGGATTGGTGTTTGTAGATGTCTGGGGAGGGTTTTACGGGAATAGGAGGTTGTATGCGATGGATGGGCTCCATCTTAGTCGGGCAGGTGTTGAGGTTCTATGGGGGGAGCTGGATAGTGTGATTAGGTCCTTACAGGTGGGAAACTAGAAGCTGTTAGAGGTAAGGGAATAACAGGAATAGAGGGCAGGTGTAGGAAATGGAAGGGATGCAGAGATAGAGGAATAGCTAAGGGAGAGGGCATACTGATGCGTTATAGGGGGACTAATGCACAAGTGAATGAGCAGATAACTAGGAATAGAAAAGCACGATGCAATGAAGATGGGAATAATAAAAAAAACTTAAAAATATACTACACAAATGGTCGGAGTATAAGGAATAAGATAGATCTCTTAAGAGCGTTAGCGAGTGAAGAGAATTTTGATATAATTGCGATAACAGTCATGGCTTGATTTGGCAGGAAATCACTTTAAACCTGAGGTTGAGATTGAGGGCTTTAACATGTTCCATACAGATAGGAGTAGGAAGAGAGGAGGAGGGGTTATTATTTATATTAAAGATAATCTCCAGTGTTGTGTAAACAGTACAATTAAATTAGATGATAACACAGAGTCATTATGGCTAAATGTAAAGGAAGGTAAAAACAAGCTTGTCATAGGATTATTATACAGACCACCAAATCTTAGTAAGGAAGCTTCAAATCTTCTGTGGCAGGAGATTGAACGGGCATGTAAAAGTAAGCATGTGTGTATAATGGGCGATTTTAATTACAGAAATATAGACTGGGAAGCTCTTGTGGGTGATCAGGAGGCTGAGGAATTTTTTAATATTGTCCAAGATAATTTTCTGAGGCAGATTATTAACGAACCCACTAGAGGTAATAATATACTGGATTTAGTTCTGACAAATAGGGAAGAAGTTATTAAGGATACTGAGATTGGAGGAAATTTGGGTAATAGTGACCATTGTGAAATTAGATTCAAGATGAAATGGAATGGTATTGATAGTAGCATGAACAATGTTAAAATTCCTGACTTTAGAAGAGCAAATTATAATGGGCTAAGGACTTACCTGGAGGCAGTTGTACAGAAACCAGGCAATGAAATCAATTCAGGAATAGATTCAATGATATCAGTTAGTGGAGACAATAATCACCAGGAGGAAGAGATTACAATTGAAGAGGAGTATGAAAGAATAATTGAGCAATTAATTACAGGTCAGATGATTAACATTCCTTATAAGGAGATTAGGACTAAAAATAATGACCCAAAATGGATGACAGATAAAATTAAGCATTATATTGGCATTAAAAAGGGCATTTATAGGAAAATAAAAAATGGAGAGGATCACTTAAGGCAGAGATATAATGAACTAGCAAGAGATGTTAAAAAGTTAGTTAGAGTAGCAAGGAGAAATTATGAAATTAAAGTGGCAAATAGGGCAAAGGAAGATCCTAAAAGTTTTTATCAATTATACAAAACTAAGGTTAGAGATAAAATAGGCCCACTTATAGATTCCAATGGAGAATTAGTGAGTGATAGGGACTCAATGGCTGGAATGCTAAATGACTTTTTTCTCTCAGTATTTACACAGGAGGATACTCTAAATATACCCGAGGTGTCAATGATCTTTTGGGGTAATGATGAAGAGAAATTAAAGGATATCTTGATCACAAAGGAGATAGTGACAAAGGAAATTGATAAAATCAAAAGTAGTAAAGCACCCGGTCCTGATGAGGTCTTTCCTAGAATTTTGAAAGAATGTAAGGATGTGTTAAGTGAGCCCCTAGCATGCATCTTTAGAAAATCATTGGAGAGTGGCATTGTGCCAGTGGCATGGAAGAAAGCCAATGTGATACCTATATTTAAGAAAGGGGATAAAACAAATATGTCTAATTACAGACCAGTAAGTTTGACATCAGTGGTAGGGAAAATGATGGAATCTATTATAGCAAGGAATATTAGGGATCACTTGGATAAGCATAAGTTGATAAAAGAATCACAGCATGGCTTTAGTAAGGGTAAATCCCGCCTGACTAATTTGCTGTCTTTTTATAGTAAGGTGTATGAAGCAGCAGATAAGGATGAAAACTATGATATTTTATACTTGGACTTTAGTAAGGCTTTTGATCGAGTGCCACACTTACGGCTTCTGAGCAAAGTTAAAGCACACGGGATCGATGGCAGTATATTTAGGTGGATTCAGTCATGGCTTGGTGACAGACAGCAAAGAGTTAGTATAGATGGAGTTAAATCTGAGTGGGGGTGTGTTAGCAGTGGAGTTCCGCAAGGATCTGTTTTGGGTCCCTTGCTATTCTTAATTTATATTAATGATCTTGACATAGGTATAAGTAGTGACCTGAGTAAATTTGCTGATGATACTAAGCTAGGTAGGGCCATTAGGGCTGATTCTGATGCTGTTGTAATGCAGGAGGAATTGACCATTCTGTCCAATTGGGCTGAGAAATGGCAAATGAAGTTTAACATAGACAAATGTAGTGTACTTAGTATATGTAGAAATAATCCACTGAATAGTTATAAATTAAATGGGAGAAATTTAGGGAGGACCGATTGTGAGAGGGACTTGGGTATTTTGGTAAGTTCAGACCTTCGTCCTAGAAAGCAATGCCTAAATGCTAAGAATAAAGCTAATAGGATATTGGGATTCATTAGGAGGAGTGTAAGCAATAAGAGTGCTGAAGTCATTCTAAAACTGTATCTGGCGCTAGTTAGGCCTCATCTAGACTATGCAGTACAATTTTGGTCACCATATTATAGGAAGGATATTGATTTGCTTGAGTCTGTGCAGAGAAGGATGACAAAGATGATTGGTGGTCTAAGGAACTTACCTTATGGTGAAAGGCTCAGAAAACTAAATCTACATACATTGGAAAGGAGAAGAGTCAGAGGGGAATTGATTGAAGTCTTCAAATGGGTAAAAGGATATAATAAAGGGGATCTGGGTAAGGTTCTTATACTTAGTGAACATGACAGGACACGTAGCAATGGGTTTAAGCTTGATAAGTATAGGTTTAGGAAGGAGATTGGGAGGAATTGGTTTACAAATATGTGTGGTAGATGAATGGAATAGGCTCACTAGACATGTGATAGAAGCCTCCTCTCTGGGTAGTTTTAAGAATAGATTAGATAAATATATGAATGAAGCTGCTAGATGGGACTGACTTTTTTATGTACATATGTATATATTTTTCTAAGGAGTGGGGAGATTATTTTGCGGTTGCATGAATGGACATAATCCTCTGGATGCATTTTATGTATATTGTAGATTAGATCTGACAAACTCCTGTAAAGGGTGACAATGTTGATGACTTTTCTCTGGTAAGAAATCTTTTGTGTGTTGACTGGAACAGGAGCTGCCAAGTGTAGGCCATGAATGGTCTTTTGCAGTCTCCTTCTTTTCTTATGTTCTTATTCTTATGTAAATTTTCAAAGCAGTGTATTGAGGCAAGAAATAGAGCAAATAGGGTGCTAGGTTACATTAAAAGAAATGTTAGCTACAAGAGTAAGGAGGTCATCCTTAAACTATACAACTCTTATGTCAGGCCACATTTAGAGTACTGTATACAGGCATGGTCACCACATTTTAGACATGATATAAACTTATTAGAGTCAGTACAAAGGAGGGCAACAAAAATAATACCATCCCTGAAGCACCTTGAATATGAAGATAGACTGAGGGTATTAAATATGTTTTCATTTGAAAGAAGGTGTGTGATGGGAGATATGATTGAGCTTTTTAAAATCTTTTCTGGGATGGATAAATTGGATTTCAGCAAGTTATTTGAGTTAGAAGGTAGTAATAGAACTAGAGGCCACCACTTAAAGATTAAAAAACAGAGGTGCAGACTGGATGTTAGAAAATATTTTTCACTAACAGAGTGGTGGATTATTGGAATACTTTGCCACCTGAGACTGTAGACAGCCCAAACTTGAATGTTTTCAAGCGCAGATTGGATGATTATATGGGGATGGAGGGTTAATTTCTTACTTTTTGGTATGTGGATATGTTTCTTGACTCATTCCTGTGGATGCAGTTTCTTTTTATTGTATATTTGGGGGGACTTTGATTTTTTTTTTGAAAGACTCCTATGGAGGCTTTAAATTATATATTGTAGATGCATGGTTGAACATTCCTAGATATTGTTAAATTGTATATTGTAGATGCATGATCTGACAAAATCCTATGGATGCATTATGTGGGTGGGATTTGACGGATGCGGATGACCTTTGATAGGCCCTTGTGGCTTTTGTCATCCGTGAAATTATGTAATGTTATGTTACACTTCTTTTAGTTTTTTTTTCCATGTGTACACAATAGTTGTTTTTTTTTAACAAAACTAAATATATTCTTTGCTGCAATACTGCAACTAGATTTTTTAGATTGTGTCTATTTTTAACTTCAACGCCAAATTTGCTTATATTTTTGAAACACTAAATATAGTTCCACTGCAGTTTATGAACTAATAATGCTTTGATAGGCCCTTGCGGCTTTTTTCATCAGTGAAATTATGTTATATTAATTTTACAACATAACTGGCTCATCCCCGAAATTATAAAAAAAGCGCCGAGGGGGCCCAGCCAAAGTTGGGAAAACTGTCATGAAGTTTTTTTAATTGACTATTTAAGGTTGTTATGTTATACTTATGAGATGTGGGACACTTTTAAGACTATACTAAACATAGTCCAGGAGCAGTGTATTCCAATGAAGGCTATTTATTAGGAAGAAATGTAGGAAGCCATGGTGGAATCAGGAGATGGCTAGGAAAATTTCTGAGAAGAAAAGGGCATACCAGTGATTACAGAGAGAAAGTACAGATTATTAAGAAGAGCTAAAGTGCAGCAGAAATTAATTTAGCTCAAAATAATAATAAAGATCCAAGAAAATCTATTATAAAATTAATAACAAATCTAAGTGATAAAATAGGGCCTATTAGATATGAAGGGGTAGAAAGTATCTCAATAGCTCTGGAGAAGTTGTATACTAGGTCACTGGAATATGGAGAAATACCCGATGATTGGAAGAGAGCGAATGTAGTCCCCATTTTTAAGAAGGGTAGTAAAGAGGATCCAAATAACTTTAGACCGGTTAGCCTAACTCCTGTAGTCTGTAAAATTCTTGAGAAAATAGTTAAAAAAAGGGATTTGCCAACATCTAGAGAGGGAGGGGTTAATCAGCGATGCTCAGCATGGGTTTAGATCAGGTTTGACTAATTTACTAGACTTTCTGGAGTTTGTAACAGATCAAGTAAATAAGAATGTAGATATAATTTACTTAGATTTTAGTAAAGCATTTGATAAGGTACCACATAGGAGACTAGTTCATAAATTAAAAATGATTGGGATATGTGGAGGTGTTTCAAATTGGATAGCTGAGTGGCTGAAAGACAGGAAGCAAAGGGTAGTGCTAAATGGTGTAAAGTCAGAGTGGAGGGATGTTATCAGTGGGGATCCTCAGGGATCAGTTCTCGGTCCATTATTATTTGTAATTATATAAACGATCTTGGGGAGGCAGTTAATAATAAAGTGTCTATTTTTGCGGATGATACCAAATTAGCAGCTGTAGTTAAAGATATTGATGATAATTTTAAAGTGCAGAGGGATTTAAATAAATTGTTATCCTGGGCACATAAGTGGCAAATGACTTTCAACCTTGATAAGTGCAAAGTTATTACCATGGGAAAAGATAATAGAGAATTTAACTATCAAATGGATGGGCATTGGCTGAGCTCAGTAGAGGATGAGAAAAATCTAGGAGTAGTAATAGATAAGTCATTAAGGTTTTCTAAGCAGTGTATTGAAGCAAGAAATAGGGCAAATAGAGTGCTGGGTTTCATTAAGAGAAATGTCAGTTACAAAAGTAAGGAGGTTATTCTTAAACTCTATAACTCTTATGTTAGGCCACATCTAGAGTACTGTATACAGGCATGGTCCCCACATTTTAGACACAATATTAACCTTCTCGAGTCAGTGCAACGGATGGCAACAAAGATTATTATTTTCCTGAGGCACCTTGAATATATAGATAGACTGAGGGTATTAAATATGTTCTCGTTCGAAAGGAAGGTGTGTGAGAGGGGATATGATTGAGCTCTTTAAAATTTTTGGGGGATAGATAAATTGGATGTTAGCAAGTTTTTTGAGTTAAATGATGGAAATTGGACTAGAGGTCACCACTTGAAAATTAAAAAGCAAGGGTGTAGGTTGGATTTAAGAAAATATTTTTTCACCAATAGAGTGGTAGACTTCTGGAACAAATTGCTGCGGAGGGTAGTAGGTAGTCCAAACTTAAATGTATTTAAGAGTAGGTTGGATGAGTTTATGGGGAGGGAAGGTTGTGATGGTTCCTAAGTTTTGTATATATTAATATTGTTTGTATATATCTATAGCTGCATGATTTAGTTCTTGATAAGCCTTGATTGGTGATAACCTTGTTTCTGGACGCAATCCTCTGGATGTAGTTTTCCTGGGAGTTTGGGTGCCTTAAAAAAGAGGCCGTTTGACTCGGATGACCTTTGATAGGCCCTTGTGGCTTTTGTCATCGGTGAAATTATGTTATGTTATGTTATGTCATGTCTAGTGAGCCTAATCCATTCATCTACCATCTATTGTGGGGGACTTTGATTTTGTCTTTCCCTGGTGATGGTGCTTTTTGTGGGTGGGTTTTGACAGATGCAGATGACCTTTGATAGGCCCTTGTGGCTTTTGTCAAATGTGAAATTATGTTATGTATGTTAAAGGTCATCCGCATCCGTCAAAACCCACCCACAAAGCCTTCATTGGGATACATTGCTCCTGGACTACATTTATTATATGCTTGAAAGTATCCCACATCCCATAAGCATTTTTACCTCTGAATTCTACATCCCAGTCTACAAAATTAGCAAGCTTTGAAGTTTTACATAATCTCCCTTATGAAAATTTGGAACTTTTACAGCATTCTCGGTTATTTTACCCTTCTCAATAACCAAGTTAAAGCGAACTATCTGATGGTCACTATTTCCCAATGCTTCCCCAACAGTCAATTCTTGAACTAAATGATCACTGTTAGAAAGTATTAAATCTAATATATTGTCCCCCCTCGTTGGCTCATTAACAAATTGATTCAAAAAATTATCCTCAAAGCATTCTATGAACCTGCCACTTGTTCTATCCCTACCTATCATATTTTCACAGTCCACAGAGTTTAAGTCCCCAATAATAACTGCATCTGTTTCACATCCCTTACTTATTTTCCTTATCATTAGTTCATCCATATCATCAGTCTGCCCAGGTGGTCTGTAAAAAGCTCCCAAATGCACCATTCTATTTTCTACTGAGCCTAATATCTATCCAAGTGACTCAACTCCATCCTGCTTTATTGAAGTATTTAAACTTGAAGCAATATTGTTTTTTATATAGATAATTATTCCTCCACCAATCCTACCTGTCCTTTGACTAATGTACATATTATAACCCTGTAAATCAAATTCACTTATAGTGTCACTAAATTCTATTTCATTAACCCATGATTCAGTAACACATAATATATCTATATCTTCATCGCTAATATAACTAAATAGCTCATCCTTCTTGTTAGGGTGGTAAATAAATGGAATAGTTTACCGGAATATGTTGTATCCAGAGCAAGTACTATAGCATTTAAAAACAATTATGATAAACACTATAATAGTGTGAGAAGAGGAACTGGGAAGAAACGGCGACGACATTCGAGGGAATAATGAATATACTGATATATTTTCAAGAAAAACTGCGCCATGACTTACTAATATTAGGAGTCACTCAAATATACGCCTAAACATTTTTATTTTAAAAAAAATTATCTATAAATCTTGGTATAATGTGAAGAAAATTTTGTTTATTTATGCATTTATGTTCAGGACTTGCGACCTGAATATATGTTTACCTACCTCCCTTCCTCAAAATTTTCGTTCGTCTAATGATGATTTTCTTGAGCGTGATATACCTGAAAACAAAGACTCATGCATAATGGATTGTTGCAAATGTTTCACTGGTATACACTTCTTTTAGTTTTTTTTAGATTGTGTCTATTTTTAGCTTCAACGCCAAATTTGCTTATATTTTTGAAACACTAAATATAGTTCCACTGCAGTTTATGAACTAATAATGCTTTGATAGGCCCTTGCGGCTTTTTTCATCAGTGAAATTATGTTATATTAATTTTACAACATAACTGGCTCATCCCCGAAATTATAAAAAAAGCGCCGAGGGGACCCAGCCAAAGTTGGGAAAACTGTCATGAAGTTTTTTTAATTGACTATTTAAGGTTGTTATGTTATGTTATGTTATACTTATGAGATGTGGGACACTTTTAAGACTGTACTAAACATAGTCCAGGAGCAGTGTATTCCAATGAAGGCTATTTATTAGGAAGAAATGTAGGAAGCCATGGTGGAATCAAGAGATGGCTAGGAAAATTTCTGAGAAGAAAAGGGCATACCAGTGATTACAGAGAGAAAGTACAGATTATTAAGAAGAGCTAAAGTGCAGCAGAAATTAATTTAGCTCAAAATAATAATAAAGATCCAAGAAAATCTATTATAGAATTAATAACAAATCTAAGTGATAAAATAGGGCCTATTAGATATGAAGGCCTCATCTAGACTATGCAGTACAATTTTGGTCACCATATTATTTGGATCGATGGCAGTATATTTAGGTGGATTCAGTCATGGCTTGGTGACAGACAGCATAACATAACATAACATAACATAATTACACGGATGACAAAAGCCACAAGGGCCTATCAAAGGTCATCCGCCTCCGTCAAAACCCAGCAAAGAGTTAGTATAGATGGAGTTAAATCTGAGTGGGGGTGTGTTAGCAGTGGAGTTCCGCAAGGATCTGTTTTGGGTCCCTTGCTATTCTTAATTTATATTAATGATCTTGACATAGGTATAAGTAGTGACCTGAGTAAATTTGCTGATGATACTAAGCTAGGTAGGGCCATTAGGGCTGATTCTGATGCTGTTGTAATGCAGGAGGAATTGACCATTCTGTCCAATTGGGCTGAGAAATGGCAAATGAAGTTTAACATAGACAAATGTAGTGTACTTAGTATAGGTAGAAATAATCCACTGAATAGTTATAAATTAAATGGGAGAAATTTAGGGAGGACCGATTGTGAGAGGGACTTGGGTATTTTGGTAAGTTCAGACCTTCGTCCTAGAAAGCAATGCCTAAATGCTAAGAATAAAGCTAATAGGATATTGGGATTCATTAGGAGGAGTGTAAGCAATAAGAGTGCTGAAGTCATTCTAAAACTGTATCTGGCGCTAGTTAGGCCTCATCTAGACTATGCAGTACAATTTTGGTCACCATATTATAGGAAGGATATTGATTTGCTTGAGTCTGTGCAGAGAAGGATGACAAAGATGATTGGTGGTCTAAGGAACTTACCTTATGGTGAAAGGCTCAGAAAACTAAATCTACATACATTGGAAAGGAGAAGAGTCAGAGGGGAATTGATTGAAGTCTTCAAATGGGTAAAAGGATATAATAAAGGGGATCTGGGTAAGGTTCTTATACTTAGTGAACATGACAGGACACGTAGCAATGTCATGTTGCACTTATATGCCTAGGATAACAATTTATTTAAATCCCCCTGCACTTTAAAATTATCATCAATATCTTTAACTACAGCTGCTAATTTGGTATCATCGGCAAAAATTGACACTTTATTATTAACTGCCTCCCCAAGATCGT
Source organism: Ceratothoa steindachneri (assembly GCA_963969495.1). NCBI lineage: Eukaryota > Metazoa > Arthropoda > Malacostraca > Isopoda > Cymothoidae > Ceratothoa > Ceratothoa steindachneri. Next base: position 61,032,422 of record OZ018322.1, read on the forward strand.
TTATATAGATGACAAATAATAATGGACTGAGAACTGATCCCTGAGGAACCCCACTGATAACATCCCTCCACTCTGACTTTACACCATTTAGCACTACCCTTTGCTTCCTGTCTTTCAGCCACTCAGCTATCCAATTTGAAACACCTCCACATATCCCAATCATTTTTAATTTATGAACTTGTCTCCTATGTGGTACCTTATCAAATGCTTTACTAAAATCTAAGTAAATTATATCTACATTCTTATTTACTTGATCTGTTACAAACTCCAGAAAGTCTAGTAAATTAGTCAAACCTGATCTAAACCCATGCTGAGCATCGCTGATTAACCCCTCCCTCTCTAGATGTTGGCAAATCCCTTTTTTAACTATTTTCTCAAGAATTTTACAGACTACAGGAGTTAGGCTAACCGGTCTAAAGTTATTTGGATCCTCTTTACTACCCTTCTTAAAAATGGGGACTACATTCGCTCTCTTCCAATCATCGGGTATTTCTCCATATTCCAGTGACCTAGTATACAACTTCTCCAGAGCTATTGAGATACTTTAAGAACATAAGAACATAAGAAAAGAAGGAGACTGCAAAAGACCATTCATGGCTTACACTTGGCAGCTCCTGTTCCAGTCAACACACAAAAGATTTCTTACCAGAGAAAAGTCATCAACATTGTCACCCTTTACAGGAGTTCGTCAGATCTAATCTACAATATACATAAAATGCATCCAGAGGATTATGTCCATTCATGCAACCGCAAAATAATCTCCCCACTCCTTAGAAAAATATATACATATGTACATAAAAAAGTCAGTCCCATCTAGCAGCTTCATTCATATATTTATCTAATCTATTCTTAAAACTACCCAGAGAGGAGGCTTCTATCACATGTCTAGTGAGCCTATTCCATTCATCTACCACACGATTTGTAAACCAATTCCTCCCAATCTCCTTCCTAAACCTATACTTATCAAGCTTAAAGATATTGATGATAATTTTAAAGTGCAGGGGGATTTAAATAAATTGTTATCCTAGGCATATAAGTGCAAATGACTCTCAACCTTGATAAGTGCAAAGTTATTAACATGGGAAAAGATAATAGAGAATTTAACTATGAAATAGATGGGCATTGGCTGAGCTCAGTAGAGGATGAGAAAGATCTAGGAGTAGTAATAGATAAGTCATTAAGGTTTTCTAAGCAGTGTATTGAAGCAAGAAATAGGGCAAATAGAGTGCTGGGTTTCATTAAGAGAAATGTCAGTTACAAAAGTAAGGAGGTTATTCTTAAACTCTATAATTCTTATGTTAGGCCATATCTAGAGTACTGTATACAGGCATGGTCCCCACATTTTAGACACGATATTAACCTTCTTGAGTCAGTGCAACGGAGGGTAACAAAGATTATTCCTTCCCTGAGGTACCTTGAATATATAGATAGACTGAAGTTATTAAATATGTTCTCGTTCGAAAGGAGGTGTGTGAGAGGGGATATGATTGAGCTCTTTAAAATTTGGGGGGGATAGATAAATTGGATGTTAGCAATTTTTTTGAGTTAGATGATGGAAATCGGACTAGAGGTCACCACTTGAAAATTAAAAAGCAAGGGTGTAGGTTGGATTTAAGAAAATATTTTTTCACCAATAGAGTGGTAGATTTCTTGAACAAATTGTCGCAGAGGGTAGTAGGTAGTCCAAGTCTAAATGTATTTAAGAGTAGGTTGGATGAGTTTATGGGAGGGAAGGTTGTGATGGTTCCTAAGTTTTGTATATATTAATATTGTTTGTATATATCTATAACTGCATGATTTATTTCTTGACAAGCCTTGATTGGCGATACCCTTATTTCTGGACGCATTCCTCTGGATGTAGTTTTCCTGGGAGTTTGGGTGCCTTAAAAAAGAGGCTGTTGACTCGGATGACCTATGATGAGCCCTTGTGGCTTTTGTCATCTGTTATATTATATTGTGGAGGACTTTGATTTTGTCTTTCCCTGGTGATGGTGTTTTTTGTGGGTGGGTTTTGACGGAGACGGATGACCTTTGATAGGCCTTTGTGGCTTTTGTCATCTGTTATATTATATTGTGGGACACTTTGATTTTGTCTTTCCCTGGTGATGGTGCTTTACATAGCAGTCACTTCAATACCGGTAAACACACTCCTCAAAACACTACCATCTTTCCCTACATACAACTTATACACCCTATTTTTACAAATCTTTCTCTCAATCTGATCATTCGCAGGATGCACAACCATACGGTTCACTTTCATAAAATCATACCCCCAAATCACACCATACTCACTATTCACCTTATCAGTCATAAAGAATTCACACTCATTCATCAACATACCATGCATTTGAACAGCTGACCTTATCATTCCAATCACAGGCACTCTTATACTACCAATCCCTACCAAACTACCCTTAAACTCAGACAGGAGGGCTTTTTCACTTACCTTATCATACACATCCTTATATACCAATACCGGTAAAACACACTCCTCAAAACACTACCATTTTTCCCTACATACAACTTATACATCTTTTTTTTACCAATCTTTCTCTCAATCTGATCATTCGTAGGATGCACAACCATAAGGTTCACTTTCATAAAATCATACCCCCAAATCACACCATACTCACTATTCACCTTATCAATCACAAAGAATTCACACTCATTCATCAACATACCATGCATTTGAACAGCTGACCTTAAAATTCCAATCACAGGCACTCTCATACTACCAATCCCTACCAAACTACCCTTACACTCAGACAGGAGGGCTTTTTCACTCACCTTGTCATACACATCCTTATATACCAAGCTCGTCTTGCATCCAGAATCTATCAAAGCCAAACACTCAATCCCATTCATTTCAACCTTCCTACTCAGACACTCATACTTCCTACTGTGGTGGAGTGAATGTGAGTGTGTGTATAAGGGACCATTCTCCCACCCTTTTTCCCAATACACTCCCCCTCCTTCTGTAAGAATGTGTGTGGGAATGGGTTTTTTATTATATTTTCTTTTGTACATATGTATTTGATTTCATGTTGTATGAATAAGTTTATTTAACATCTCATGTTTTTTTTTCTTTAAATTAGCTACTAAATGTTAAAGATTTTTATGAGACAGCACTCAAGTACCAGAATAAATAAACATCGCCTGCATTTTGTAAGAGTGACTGGAATGAAAACATTTTGAAGAAATTTAAATAAAATTTAAGAAGTCTTCTAATAGTAGTTGATTGCGGAGGGCTTTAATAGGCTACAAGAGTGACTGGATCTTGAAGAAAATTGAGTTCGGAGGTGCCAGGCCCCATAAGACGCTCACCCAATTTTGTCACAAGAGTGACTGCCGACAAGATTTTCCCCCGGGGAGGCCGCCAAATCGTAAACTGTAGTACCACGTAAGATAACTCCTCTTTTTGTTGTCTCTTGTTTTTGTTGTCTCTTCTTTTTGTATTTGCTGTCTCTTTAGTGTTAATATATATATTTTTGATTGATAGGGTTGCAAGATAGGATTTTCCTATTTATATATAAATAGGCTCATTGTGTGCATATTTACCCATATTTTTGTAAATATTATTGTATTTTTTTGTTAATAAAGGACTGTACATACAATCTGTTTAACTCTCCTTCGATTTCTCACGTCTGGATTAGTGTAGGAAGCGGGTTGGATCGATTGTGGTTAGTCTAGATTTTATGGCCCGCTACACTACCAGACAGCACTTTCACACTAGACAGACTTACCAACACGTTACTCGCACTCATGCAGCCAGAGGATACTTCACCAGGTACCCTCTTACAATTCAGTTTCCTGCTTCAGACTTTCCATTCACACCTTGCGCTCTCAGTCTAATCCAACACTTTTCACTCGAATGACCTTCCATCACACAATAGCTACATACATTCTTCTGGTCATGACACATCCTTGCATAATGACCAGCCTTTCCACAGTTACCACATGCAAATCTTCCACTCCCCCCAGCATTTGCTCCACCATTCAACTTCGGACAATCTTTCTTCAAATGGCCTCTTTCTTTACATTCAAGGCACTCTCACACTTTTCTGGCAATCCTTTATCATATGCCCCTTCTTACCACACCCAAAACATGCACCAGACATCCACCTACATTCCGCCAACATATGACCCTTTCCACACCTACGACATTCCACAATCTTTCTCACACCATTTGGTCTCTCATTTGCTGGGACATCTCATCTGCCCCCTTCCATTTGTCCATCCTCCATTCGCCTATCCAGCCTGCCGGCCCAGGAAGCTCGACATCACCTCAGCTGGTGCAGCCCTCAGGGCATCCCGATAGCTGAAAAACTGCTGGAGTGGAGGAAAGCTCCTGGGCTACTGTACCATCCATCCTCATCTAAATCACTTTCCTCGTCAAATCGCCCATCTTGCAACACATCCTCCCACACCAACCATTCACCCGTCAGCCTCATTCTCTCCTTTCTCTTCCCATTCAGCCATTCACTTACCTTTTGTGGGACTGTATCAAGGAACTTTCTCATCATTTGTTTACATTCATTCACATCATCATCGTCATACTCTCAAGCCTATGTGCATACATGTTCACACTTTCACTCTTTCCCATTCAAGCCTTCTCAAATTCATTCACCCTTTTATACTTCACACTCTCTTTCATTCATTTCACCTGCCCAATCAATCTCTCCTTCACCACCTCAGACCTCGATTCCCCCGCACTCATGATCACACAGAAAAACTCTAATACTTTTCCATCCAAACATTCATCCACTATCCCTTATTCTCCGGGCACTTCAGCTTGCAATACCACTCAAATTTCCCGAAGAATTCTTCCACACTCTTCCCACCATGCAACCTAAACTTATCCACCTTTGGCACTTCCCTTATCAAAATACCCTTCCCCACATTCACTTAACTCTCACTTGAGCTGCCCTCACTCTCACTCATACCAATCATACCATCACTCTCTCCTTCATCCGAGTACAATGAGTCCACACTCTTCCCTCTTACCTTCCGATCCTTCTCCTTTGACCCAGTCTTCCTTCTCTTAAATTCCACTCTCTTCCATTCTCCGTCCTTCTTATCACTCACAATCATCCTATCCTCTCTAGACTCATACACATTCCCATTAGTCTTATCCCCTTCAGTTGGAGCAGGGGTCAGGATCGAGGGTCCTGGGGCTAGTCCTGACCCCTTCATCATGTCATAGGTCCTTCATTCGTTGGTCGACCTGCTTCTGTCTCTCATCCATTTCTTTCTTCATCCTGTCTGTCTTCTCATCCATACTCATCATATCAGTCTTCAATCCCTCAATCACGCTCCTCAACATCATACATTCCTCCTCTTTCTGCCTCAACTCCAGCCTCAGTCTCACAATCTCATCATGGAGGCCCTGTTCCACAGAAGCTATCCTCCCAGGTTAGTAAAAATGATAGAAAAAGGGGAAAAACAACCAAACTACTTGTCACTCTAATTGGGTGTGGACTGCAATTCAATCCTGTCACGCTCCCAGTTTTGAGATCTCACGTCCCTTTTCAGGTGCCAAATGTAACAGGATGAAAATCTAGACTCTGACCCCAATCAATCCAACCCGCTTCCTACACTAATTCAGATGTGAGAAATCGAGGGAGAAATGAAATGGATTGTATGTACAGTCCTTTACTTAAATAAAATATGGGGTAAATATGCACACAAAAATATAGATAGCTAATTTTCCTATATACACAATTAATATTATGAATACCAATAAAAATTTATACAAAAAACAACAACATTCAATTATACTATTTATACAAAAGGAAGATACGCAAAGTCAAACAACAAAGAAATATCTGATACAGTAAACAAAGAAGTCAATAACAAGAGGCCTAAAGCAAACAAGAGGCCTAAAGCAAACAAGCAGACCAAAAAAAGAAGAAGAAAGGGCTCACGTGTTACCCAGGTGGGTATTGGTGTCTCAAGCATTTTACAAATAAAAACTGGCGCCTCCAAGCTCATACAATATTGCAATCTGGTCATATTTTTGAGGCTATCAAAGAAAAACCTATCCAGCCAGGATTTACAATAACTTATTGTCACTCTTTACAAAAAGGAAAGATTAAATTTCTCAAATCTTTATCTATCATAGAGTGGCTTTTTGTTTTAAATATATTGCGTTATGTCAAAATTACATACTCTTTTCAGAATATATCTTCTGGAAAGAGAGAAAAAACATTTTATAATACAACATGAAAGCAAATACATATACAGTAAACCCTTGATATAACGAACTATAGGGGGGGGGGGAGGTCATTCATTAAAGCCGAAAGTTCGTTAAACCCGATGGGTGTTAAAAGCAATGGAAATAATGAACCAAGTTCATTATGGATATGTAATACGTATGTAATTACTAATAAAGTTAAGTGGACTACATAACATAGTATTGATACAAACTTTGCACTGTAGGAGACGTGTGACGCACCAACACTCACTCGGCTGGTTGTAACGCTTGCCTGTTAAACCCGATGAAGTTCGGCCAGTAAATTTGGTTCATTATATCAGAAATTCGTTATATTGAGGTTAGTTATATCAAGGGTTTACTGTATATTATATAATAAAAAACCCATCTCCCACTCACACACATTCTTACAGAAGGAGGGAGAGGGTATTGGGAAAGGGGTGGGAGAATGGCCCTCCACACACACACACATTTGCTCCACCACAACACCTGTCAATAAGTCCTCTTTTCCACGTTTGTTAGATCCCTTCGCAGAAGGGATAGATCCTGATTTCGATTATCCTCGTTTCTTGGTGCTGAATTCCAGTTCTGGGTCCCTGCTTTCTAAATTGGACATGTTTGATTTGAATGAGGAGTTTGCGTCCCATTGTGGTGCGCCCTGCCCTATGTGGGCCTGTGGTTGAGATCTTGTGAGAGCAGTGTGGTGCTGTGCAGGATTTGTCCTCCATTTCAGTTGTGCCTCACCCTCACCTTAATTTTGTTAAGGGAGTGATTCATTCCAATGAATTATTGCAATATGATGTTTCAAGACTAAAAGATAAACTTTTGTCCCAGAGGGTTACGGATGTTTATAGGGTTTCTAAGTCTGTTGGTTCTGCTAAGGTTCTTACAAGTACGCTCATCGTTACCTTTGAGCGTCAGGATCTGCCCCACTTTGTTCATGCTGTTTATCCTTGTGTCCCTGTGTCCCGTTATTTTGAGCTCCCCAGATGTTTTAATTGCCACCAGTTTGGCCATATGAGCAGCAATTGTAGGCAGGCTTGTCACTGTGTGGCGTGTGCATTAGCGTATTATGGCTCTTGTGGGAATCATGAATGTTGCGCCAATTGTGGAGGTTCCCATAGCGCGGCTTTGCATTTTTGTCCCGTATTCCTTTTTGAGAAGGAGGTCCTGGCTCTTCGGGGCTTCCTTGAGGCCCACCATAGGGTGTGGGTGCAGCTCGCCCCCTCTGGCCGTGTCTTTTTGGACATTCTCCGGGATGCGGCGTCCTGCCATCCTCTTCCCGGTCGTCCCACTCCTCCTTTGTCTTATCACAGTCCCTCTGTTGCTCCTTCTTCCCTGCCTTTGGTCCCTCCTCGTGGTTTCTCTGTTGCACCCTCTCCTTTGTCATTGGTCTATTCTCATGTTCCTCCCTCTGTCGTGGACCGTGAGACCGACTGAGCTGAGACACTGAAGGATATCCGGCAGGCATCTGTCCCTGCTGTTCCTCCCATTCCTTTGCCTCATCGCAAATGGAAGGGTTCCTCCTCACCCCGTTCAGAGTCCAAGCATGCTGCCTCTGATGAGGCTGGTTTGGCCCCCAAGTCGGTTATTGAGGCATCCTCTGTTTGGATGTCTCCTCTCCGGTCTTCGCTGTCCTCCCCTGTTGGCATCACCGATGTCATTGTCCAGGCGGAAGTTCACCCGGTTCCATCTTCTTTGCCTCCTACCCCGGTCCTTTCATCCTTGCCCCTTACCTCTGTGCAATCTTCTATGTCTCCTACCCCAGTTTTGTCTCCCTTGCCTCCTACCCCTGTTCCTTCATCTCCTTCTGAACCTGTTCCTTCCTCACCCTCTGGCCCTGCTCCTTCCTCTCCATCTGATCTTATTCCCTCCTTACCCTGTTCCCTTCTCACTCTCTGTCCATGTTCTGCCTTGTGTTCCATCTTCTTCGCATCTTAGTTCTCGTCCGTCTCTGCTCGATCTCCTTTTCCCTCTGGGCCATGAGCCCTCCATGTTGGGGGTTCGGTCCGGCTCTCAGCTGTCGCCTCCCGCCGTTCACGCTACCAAGTCCGTGCCGGGTATGTCCCTGGCTCATTGCAATTTGTCATGTGCCCCTGCTGTTCCTTCTAGTAGTTGGGAACCTTCAACGGTCTCCGTCCCTAGAATCCCGACGTTGGTGTCGAGACAACAGTAATGTCTGTCATCCTACAGTGGAATTGTCAAGGGGTTCTCCCCAAGTGGGAGGAACTCCAGCTCTTTCTTTCTAGCATTCGGCCCTCGGTTGTCTGTTTGCAAGAAAATAAGCTTGGGGCTCGCCCCTTCTCGGCACTTCCGCACTTCTGGGTGTTTAATTCCATCTCCCCGGCCGGGGGTGTGTCCCATGTTAGTGCTTTGCTTTTAATTTCCTCTTCGCTATTCTCTGCGCCACTTCCCGTCCGTACTACCTTGCAGGCTGTTGCTGCGAGGATTTTTATTTCCAAGCTTCTAACCGTTTGTTCTGTCTACATCCCCCTGGATTTTAGTTTGAGTCGGTCTGACCTTTTAGAGCTCACAAGTCAGTTACCTACCCCATTTTTATTACTTGGTGATTTTAATGCTCGCCACCCATCTTGGGGTGATACTGCCCTCAATCCTCGGGGCGGAGTGGTTGAGTCCCTCTTATTATCCGATTTCCTTTGTCTTTTAAATTCCGGTGACTTTACTTCTTATTGTGTTCAAATGGATTCGTTTAGTGCTGTATACTTGTCATTATGTTCGCCTGACTGTTTCCTCGACTTCCGGTGGTTGATTCGGGACGACTTTTCCGGGGGTGATCACTTCCCGATAGTCCTGTCGGCCGCCCTTTCTGGCCCGTGCCTTTCCCTCCCGCCTCGTTGAGATCTGCGGCGAGCAAATTGGGTTGGGTTCCAGGAGGCTTCCTTTATTGATTCCTCCAGTATTTACTTCGATACCGTAGATTCAGCGGTCTCATATTTTAGAGGCTGCAGAGCGCTTCATTCCTTGGAGGTGCCCTGTTGCAGGTCACTCCACCGTTCCCTGGTGGTCGAAGGATTGCGCATCGGCTATTTCTGCCTATCAGTTGGCCCATTCCCGTTATAGGCGGAACCCGACCGTCTCGAATAGGGTCGATCGGAACCAGGCTCGTGCCATCCGCCAAAGGACCCACCATGAGGCTTGATGCCGGTACATATCTTCCATTTCTTCGTCCACGCCACTGACTCGGGTTTGGAAGCGGGTCACTAAGATCCGTGGTCGCTATGCTGGTCATGCCATCTCCACTCTAGACATCAGAGGCTCGCTTGTGTCCGAGGGCCGATTCGTCAGCGAAGCTCTGGCTGACCATTTTGCTTCGGTGAGTAGCGCTGTTAGCTATCCTCGACGGTTTCTCAATCATAAGGTCGCCATAGAATCTCGCCTTTTAGATTTTACCATTTGCGCCACCTACTCTTATAATGCTCTCTTTTCCGTCTATGAGCTGCTGGATGCTTTGTCTCACTGTGGCTCCACCTCTTCCAGTGATGATTGCATCCACTACGACTTTCTCCGTCATCTTCATCCCCATTCGGAGTTATTTTTGGTTGACCTCTACAACCTGCTTTGGGTCAAAGGAATCTATCTGTCCTCCTGGTGTGTGGGGGTTGTTCTACCCTTTCTCAAGCCCGGTAGGGACAGTTTGGACCCCAGTCACTATCATTAAATTGCTCTTACGAGCTGCCTCAGTAAGTTGTTTGAGAAGATGATTCAAGTTTGCCTCACTTTGTTTTTGGAGTCCAACTCGCTCCTCTCTCCATTTCAGTGCAGTTTTCGCAGCAGTCATAGTACCCTTGACCACCTCATTCGTTTGAAGACTCCATTTTACAGGCCTTTTCCTCCAGGCATCAGATATTAGCGGTGTTCTTCGACATTCAGAAGGCCTACAATACCACCTGGAGATAAGGTGTTTTATGTCAGTTATATGATTAGGGTATGAGGGGCTTTTTACTGGTTTTTATTCAAGAATTTTTATCATCCCATAATTTTAAGGTCCGTATTGGGGGATGCTTTCTCAGGCTTGCAGATTTAAGAGGAGGGTGTTCCCCAAGGGTGTGTTTTGAATGTGACATGTTTTGCCATTGCCATTAATAGTTTGGTGTCCACTCATCCAGAGGGGGTTTTGGCTTCCCTCTTCGTGGATGACTTGGATTGTTTTGTTCATCTCCCCGCTTGCCTTCTGCTACCCGTTGATTGCAGTTGTCAATTGATGCCGTGTCGGGTTGGGCTGTCTCAAAGGGTTTCCATTTTTCGGTCACCAAAACAAAGGCCATGCATTTTTATTGGGGTTGTGGCCTCCTTGGTCCCCCTCCCCTCTTCTTGGCTGGCACCATGATTGAATATGTCCCCGTTTTTAAGTTCTTGGGTTTAACGCTTGATAGCAAGCTCACTTGGGTACCCCATTTGCGTTGCTTGAGGGCGTCCTGTTCGAAGGCTATGGATTTGCTTAGGGTTTTATCCCACACTACTTGGGGTGGTGATAGGCGCACTTTGTGGTCGCTTTATTCGACACTGGTCCAATCCCGGCTGGACTACGGTTGCCAGGTGTATTCTTCAGTGTCTCCTTCAGCCTTGAAGATACTTGACCCTGTTCGTTTGCTTGGGGCCCATCTTAGTAGTGGAGCCTTTCACACCTCGCCTATCCCTAGCCTCTTTGTTGAGGGTGGCGTGCTTCCCTTGCGATATCACCGGCTGCAGGTGTGCCTATGATTCCTGTTTTGTGTTCAGCAATACCCTTCATCCCCAGTCCATGAGGGCCTTTTTGCCCCATCCTCTTCAGCATCTTTTGATCAGCAGCCATCTCTACCCCAGCCTCTGGGGCTCCGGGTTGGGGACCATCTCTCCTCCCTGGGTGTTCCTGGGGTGTTGGCCCTCCCATTCCCACTGGCTCCGTGTTGGGGCGTCCGCCCTCCTGAGGTCTGTACTGCTTTTTGGCATTTCTAGAAAGGGTCTACTGACCCTCGTCTATTAAAGTGCCTGTTTTTTGAATATCTGTGTTCTCATGCTCACCAGCATCCCATCTATACTGATTGCTCAAAGTCGGACCTCGGTGCTGGGGCAGCCACAGTGTCCTCTACGGAGTCTCTTCGGTCCACCCTCGCTCCTGTAGCATACATTTTTATTGCAGAGTTGACAGCCATTCTTTCGGCCTTTAATTTTATTTTAACCCTCAATTCTTCAGATTTTATTGTTTTTAGCGATTCTAGGCTTGCTTTGGAGGCAGTTAGTTCTTTATGTCCACACATGCTTTGGTTTTATGGATTTGCTCCTGCCTGGTCAGAAATGCCTCCCTTTACAGGGTGGCATTCTGTTGGGTTCCAGCTCATGTTGCGGTCCCAGGCAACAAGGTGACTTATCAGCTGGCCAGCTTGGCCACCCTCGAGGTGCCGGATGTAGCCCCTCTGCCCTTTAGGGATTCCTACCCCGTAATCAGGGCAGATGTCTTTTGTTTCTGGCAGAGAGAATGGGATTCGTTCCCCTCTTCTAAGCTGTCCCTTATTAAATGCTCTGTCCATTCCTGTTCCTCTAGCTCTCAGCAACTCCAGTCTTGGGAGGTTGCTCTTTGCAGGTTGCGAATTGGGCACACGCGACTCACCCATGGCTGTTTAGTTTCGGGTGGAGGCTGAGTTGCCCCTGGTTGTCTCTTTTGCGGTGGTGTGCTGTCTATGGCTCACATTTTAGTAGTTTGTCCCCACCTTACTTTTCAAAATTTTTGCTTCCCTACCTGTTCTGGCATCGCCTTTCCTGCTCGACTTTGCTTTATTTTATCAGAGGACTCCCTTCGGTTGTCCTCCCTCCTTACATTTATATCACAAAATGGCGTTTTATCCCTTTTATAAATTCTTTCCATTTTTGTGTTAGGTTTATTGTTTTATATTTTCTTTCCCTGAAGCTGATGCATGTCATTTGTTTATTGCCCCAGCCATCCTTGCTTATAAAATGCGTGCTGTATGCCCGTAATTTAAGTGTGCGTCTCTGTGTGTTGCATTGTTTTTTCTAATCCTTTGCTTTCTCCCATTTTTATTGTGTGTCTCCCACGCCTCTTCTGACTTTTTTGGGGAGACCCTGTTTCAACAATGCTGCCATTAAGAATCCATTAGAATTGGGCAGCTGCCACCTTGCTTTCCCTTAAACTAAACTAATTATTAATATTATATAAAAATAGAGATAGCTATTCTTTTTCTGTTATTCTAATGCTTGTAGCATTTGTTTTTTGAAAAAACTCAGAATAAAACCTGGGTTTTTGTGTTTTTTTTTCAAAATTCTACGTTTTTTCAAGAAATGAATGCTACTTATTATTATTTTATTCAAAATTCATATTTGTTTATAATTTCAATAAATATGTATCAAATTAAGATTATTTCTCTTATACTGACTCATAATTCATCTCTCCTTCTACAGATTATGGCTATCATGGGTACCCATGATTCTCGATCAGTCATCTGTTACTCTGATCTTTTCTTACGATATAATTCTTAAACTAATTAATAATTAATATATAAAAATAGAGAGCTATTCTTTTTCTATGTTATTCTAATGCTTGTAGAATTTGTTTTTTTAAAAATCTCAAGATTTGAAAACCCCCAGAATAAAACCGGATTTTTTTTTTAATTACTTTTTTTTCAAGAAATGAATGCTACTTAACATTATTTTATTCAAAATTCATATTTATGTTATGTTTATAATTTCAATAAATATATATCAAATTAAGATTATTTCTCTGATACTGACTATTAATTAATCTCTCATTCTCATTCTAATCCTTTGCTTTTCTCCATTTTTATTGAGTGCCTCCCATGCTTCTTCTGGGAGGCTGCCATTAAGAATCTATTAGGATTGGGCAGCTGCCACCTTGCTTTCCCTTAAACTATACTAATTATTAATATTATATAAAAATAGAGATAGCTATTCTTTTTCTATGTTATTCTAATGCTTGTAGCTTTTGTTTTTGGAAAAAACCCAGAATAAAACCCAGGTTTTATTGGGCTTTTTCAAATTTGGGTTTTTTTGCCAACCCTGTTTCAGCAGGGTGCTACACTTAAGAATTTTATGAATTTTGAATTAAGTTAAAGCACATGGGATCAATGGAAGTATTTTTAGGTGGCTTCAGTTATGGCTCAGTGACAGACAGCAAAGAGTTAGTATAGACAGGATTAAATCTGAGTGGGGGCATGTTACCAGTGGTGTTCCTCAGGGGTGCAGTATTGGGACCGTTGTTATTCTTGATATATATTAATGATCTTGACTTGGGTATAATTAGTGACCTGAGCAAGTTTACTGATGATACTAAGTTAGGTAGGAGTATATGGTCTGATACTGAGGTATTACAAGATGAATTGACCATATTATTGCAATGAACAGAGAAATGGCAAATGGAATTTAACATAAGCAAGTGTAGCATACTTATTATAGGTAGGTTTAACCCACTGATTAATTATAAACTGAATGAGAGAGTTATAGGAAGCTCAGAATGCAAAAGAGGCTTAAGTATCCTGGTAAGTTCTGCCCTCCTACCTAGAAAGCAGTGCATAAGTGATAGGAATAAAGCTAATGGGGTATTGGGGTTTATTGGGAGGAGTGTAAGTAATAGAAGTGCTGATGTCATTGTGAAACTGTACCTGGCATTAGTCAGGCCTCATCTTGACTATGTGGTACAATTTTGGTCACCATATTATAGGATGGATATTGCTTTGCTTGAGTCTGTGCAAAGAAAGATGACTAAAATGATTCTTGGGTTAAGGAGCTTACCTTACAGTGAAAGGCTTAAGAAACTAAATCTCTATACATTAGAAAGGGGACTTGATTGAAGTCTTCAAGTGGGTAAAAGGTTATAATAGGGAAGACATCTGTAAGGTTCTTATTTTTAGCGAACAAGATAGAACACATACCAATGGGTTTAAGCTGGACAAATTTGGATTTAGGAAAGAGATTAGTAGAAATTGGTTTACAAATTGAGTGGTAGATGAATGGGATAGGCTCACTAATCATGTGATAGAAGCCTCCTTCCTGCAGTGTTTTAAGAATTGACTGGATGGATTCATGGATGAGGATGCTAGGTGGACTGAACAGGGTGATTGGAATAGGAGCTGCCTCATACAGGCTATTGATTAGCCTTTTGCAGACTCCTTACTTTCTTATGTGCCCAATCTAATGCCCATCTTTTGTTTCAAGTTGATGAGTGAGGGAGGGGGAGAGTTGCATAGAAGCCATGTGAAAATCCATTATGGCTGGTGTCTTTCTCTCCCCCCATAGGAATATTCATGAACATGAGCTGGAAAGGAAGTCCTGGTATGTCGGGATGAGCAAAGTGTGTGTGTGTACAATATAGGGAGGGGATAAGTGCCATTTAAATTTGAAAATTAGAAAGGAAAACAATAATTAAAATGATCAGGGTATAATTTTTGTTGCCCTTTTCCATCTCCTTAGGGCCTGCTGTCTCATCTGGCGTTGGCAGTGTGAGGTTGCTCCACTCAAGAGAGTGACAGAGAGGCCATACCAGCACTCCTTTATTTCTCCTCCATGCTGAGAGATAGTGAAATTGTCACCCCAAATATACATGACCCCCCACCCCCCCAAAAAACACCCTGGGGCAAAGAGAGAGAGAGAGAAACTACACCAGCGAGTGTTAAAATGAATATAGACCTTATTTTGCAGTACTGTAGTTGTTTGTTGATGTATATTGAATTGTATTATCTGTGCGCGTCATTTTCGGCGATTGAGGAGAAATTAAAATACAATATAGAAAATTGGCTACTTCTCCTTAAGCCTTCTTACAAACTCCCAGGCATTGCTGAGAGTGAGATAACATTGGTAGTGGAGGGTTAGTAGGACTGTCTAATACAACACTACCATCACTCACTCACATACCTTAGACAATCTGCCAAACTTCATTCTAAAATAACTGCCTCCTCCCCCCCCCCCCCCCATAGAGAAATAATTACACAGGACACTAATTTTAACCCAACTACGATCAGGCCTTCTTTCTATCCTCCAGATGGCTGCGAGTTTGTCCACTTGGACCTACGCAGCATTTGCCTTTTATGTACCATTCATTCTATCCTCCAGAAATACAACCGCAGAATAAGGCTCTTCCCATTATCAACATCAGATGTAACCAACACCAAGATCACACATCTCTTTGGCTCCCTTTACCTCACACATACAAGGAATGTGCACTATCCTCTTACCAAAGGAGCTGTGGACCCATCTAGAGGATGTAGTAACATTCCTTATAGTCACCCATTATGATCAAGAGTTGGGGCCCTAAAGTAAGCATTTAAAAGTGTGTTATTAATCTTTTCCACCCCCATATCACCCAACCTTGAAGCGGTGTGGGTGCTTGCGTGTCCCAATGAAGTCAGAGGCTGTGCTAGTGGGTGGTCTTTTACCCCCTGGCAGATCCAATCATACTGAAATGGCTCTGATGGAGGGGCCAGACTAATGGTTGACAACCGTGCTGAACCCCGATTACAATGGCATTTATGAAACTGAAGGGTGTGTCAGTGGGGCGAATACGCCCTCCCCAGAAGGTTCAACTATACTGAAGAGGCTTCGGTGTGAAATCTTGGATGGACTCCGTTATTGCCCCTACACAGAAATCTATGTCCCCAATTATAGGTTAAATAGTTTGGGATAGAGCATCCCCCCCCAAAGTATAAACCACAACAGCGTCAATGGGGCTCCCGACACAAGGGATGTTGGAAGCATCGCATTTGGCACACCTTCCTCTGGCCAGGAGGAGATGGGTCATCAACAAGTGACTGGTCCAGGATTGAGTGTTGTAGACCAGGCTTCTCTTGCTCATGATGATTATGCGTCTGGTACAGACCATAAAAATGAAAGAAGCAGTAGATTAGATCGACAATGTAATTACCCAGCCAACCTGTTTGGAGAAACTGAGCACTTCACGCAATTTTATACTTTGAAGTCTACCAACAATGATGCGATGCAATAGGGGAACCCGGTCGCATCTCTTGAGAATGATGACTGAATGCTCACTGTTGAAGTGAAATCTGAGGCCCAAGGCCATAACTTGCAACCCCTGACTGAACTGGTCCGGGAACTGATAGAAGTGTCGATTCACCAGCGTTATAACCAGTCCCAAGGGGTTATCACCTGCGATCTCTTATGGCAATATTCTGAAGAGGATATTGCTGACAGACTATCATACCTTGGTATGATTAAGGTCCAGTGAATTAAGAGGTGCATGCCATCTGGTGACCTTGAACCGCTTGGAACGTTGGTCTTAACATTTGACACTCCAACTCAACCTGATTGTATTCGGATCCCCGCAGGTCTCTCTGAGCATGTCCGTCCATATGTGCCCCTTCCTCGCCGTTATTACAAATGCCAACAATATGGATACATGACCAAGAACTGCAGACGTTATCAAGCCATCTGTCAGCTCTGTGGTCAATACAGTGGTGAGGATCGTGAAACTGCAACATGTCAACTGCCTCCGAACTGTATTCATTGCAACCAACCTCATAGCACATCAGCAAAGACTTGTCAGAAATACCTCCTTGAAAAAGAAATATTGGCTGTTAAGGTCAAAGAACACTTGACCTTTAAAGAAGCCCGCCATAGAGTATCCTCAATGTACCCAAATACCAGAACTTTTGCGTCTGTTGTGCAAGCAGCACAGTCTCATGAGACCCCTTCCACTTCGTCGAAGGACCCTGCTCCACCAGGGATTTATGCATGCTCACTACCTCCAAAACCTGACACCACTGTTCGCCGCAAAACTGAACGTTCTACCTGTGCCTCTCCCAAGCGAACATCTAGCAATAAACGCCAATTTCTAACATCACCCACATTGGGTGCTACTCCTGATAAACTTAAATGCCAGAAACGACCTGATTGTTCTGTAAACATCACTAGTATTCCTTTACCTAAATATAGCTGCCCACCTGATAAGAACAAATCAAAATAGTTTGAGTACAAAACATTACCATGGAAACTGTGATATCACACTGAAATATAAGTGAATATCAAAATAATTATTTTCATTTAAGAATGCTACTTGCAGATTCATAAGCGGCAGTCATGTGTTTGCAGGAAACCAGAATGCCAGCAGCCCTACTAAACCCACCACAAGGGTTTCTTATGTATCACGAGGCTGGCCCTCTCAGAGGGGATGGATTGGACCATGGTGGCATTTGCACACTTGTGAAGCATGCTATTGGTCACATGAGGATCCAGCTAACTTCGGACTCGCAGGCTGTTGCAGTATGATGCCACCTTGACAGATTATACATGATCCACAATGTATATATCCCTCTGCATGACAGAGTTAGCGCTCAACAAATACATCAACTGGTTTCGCAACTGCCACCTCCCTATCTCCTTCTAGGAGATTTTAATGATACCCACACCTCGGTATATTTACAAAGGGCAGATTGGGTGAGATATTATGCTGTAGCGACTACTGATAGGGAGGTTACATTGTGGTGGAGCGAATGTGAGTGTGTGTATGAAGGGCCATTCTCCCACCTCTTTCCCAATACCCTCTCCCTCCCTCTGTAAGAATGTGTGTGTGTAAATGGAGAGGTGTTTGGGGGGGGGTATATATAATATATTTATTTGATTTCATGTTTTGTTTAAAATGTTTTTTTCTCTTCAGCTATTTACCCGTTTGTTTGATATTTTATGATGTCACTATAAATACTCCAAAATTTAATCCCCGCCATTTGTAAGGAGTGGCAGAGACTGTAGGGTTGAAATAATGCACTTCAGTCATTGTAGGTCCCAACAGGACAGAGAGGGCTTTAATAGCCTCAAGACACAACCAGATCTCATTATACCGAGCTTGGAGGCACCAGCTTTTTTTTTGTAAGACGTCTGTGTAAATTGTGACCACATAAGTGGCAGCTGGCAGAACTATCCTGGGGTAAAACGTGAGGCCTTTTCTTTTTTGTAGTTGGTTAGGCCTCTTGTATATGATTGTATACTGGTTTTGTTTGCTCATTTATCTTTTTTTGTTTCTTCTTTGTCTATTAGTTTGGTTGTAAGTACTGTTGTAAATATTTTTGTTTTATTAGCTTAACTGATTCCCCTTTGGACTGTTTAGATAAAACTTTGTTTCAATATAGGACTGTTATTTTGATATTGTAATTGCAAATTTATCAATCTCATTTTTTTTGTTTGTGTGCATAAGTAACGAGATCTCTAGTAAATAATTACCCCATATTTTTTTGTAAGTAAAGGACTGTACATACAATCCGTTTCATTTCTCCCTTGATTTCTCACATTCGAATTAATGTAGGAAGTGGGTTGGATCAATTGGGGTTAGAGGATAGATTTTCAGCCCGCTACATTTGGCGCCCAAACAGGGATGTGAGATCTCGAAACTGGGAGCATGACAGGATTGAATTGCACTACATATTCAATTAGTGTGACAAGTAGTTTGGTTGTTTTCCCCTTTTTCTATCATTTTTACTAATCCGGGAGGATGGCTTCTGTGGAACAGAGTCTCCATGATGAGGTTGTGCGACTGAAGCTTGAATTGAGAAAGAAAGAGGAAGAATGTACAATGTTAAAGGAGCATGATTGAGGGATTGAGGAGTGATATGGTGGGTATGAATAAAAAGACATCGTATGAAGGTGGAAATGGACGAAAGACAAAGGCAGCTTGACCAAAGGATGCAGGACCTGTATGACATGATGAAGGGGTCAGGACTGGCCCCAGGACCCTCGACCCTGACCCCTGCTCCGACCAAAGGGGATAAGACTAATGGGATCAATGGGAGTGTGTGTGAGTCTAGAGAGGATAGGATGATTGTGAGTGATAGGAAGGACGGAGAATGGAAGAGAGTGGAATGTATGAGAAGAAGGAAGACTGGGTCAAAGGAGAAGGATCGGAAGGTAAGAGGGAAGAGTGTGGACTCATTGTACTCGGATGAAGGAGAAAGTGATGGTATGATTGGTATGAGTGAGAGTGAGGGCAGCTCAAGTGAGAGTTAAGTGAATGTGGGGAAGGGTATTTTGATAAGGGAAGTGCCAAAGGTGGATAAGTTTAGGTTGCAGGGTGGGAAGAGTGTGGAAGAATTCTTCTGGGAATTTGAGTGGTATTGCAAACTCAAGTAATCGGAGAATAAGGGATAGTGGATGAATGTTTGGATGGAAAAGTATTAGAGTTTTTCTGTGTGATCATGAGTGCAGGGGAATCGAGGTCTGAGCTGGTGAAGGAGAGACTGATTGGGCAGGTGAAATGAATGAAAGAGAATGTGAAGTATAAAAGGGTGAATGAATTTGAGAAGGCTTGAATGGGAAAGAGTGAAAGTGTGAACATGTATACACATAGGATTGAGAGTATGGTGAGAAAGAGGTATGGTGATGATGATGCGAATGAATGTAACCATTGATGATGATGTTCCTTGATACGGTCCTGTGAAAGATAAATGAATGGCTGAATGGGAAAAGAAAGGAGAGAATGAGGTTGACAGGTGAATGGTTGGTGTGGGAGGATGTGTTGAAACTGTTGGAAAATGGGCGATTTGATGAGGAAAGTGATTTAGACAAGGATGGATGGTATATTGTGAATGTTGAGGGTAAGAAGCACAGCAGTTTGTCAGCTATTGGGATGCCCTGAGGGCTGTGCCAGCTGGGGTGATGTCGAGCTTCCTGGGCCGGCAGACTGGATGGGCGAATGAAAGGCGACAGATGAATGGTAAGCATGTGAATGGGTATATGAGAGAGCAACTTAGGTATGTCCCAATGAATGAGAGGTCAAATAGTGTGAAAAAGATTGTGGAATGTCGTAGGTGTGGAAAGAAGGGTGATATGTTGCTGTTTGTAGGTGGATGTCTGGTGCATGCTTTGGGTGTGGTAAGAAGGGGCAGAACTATCCCTGAGGTAAAATGTGAGGCCTTTTCTTTTTTTGTAGTTGGATCCAGAGTGTTTGTTAGGCCTCTTGTATATGATTGTATACCGGTTTTGTTTGCTCATTTATCTTTTTTTGTTTCTTCTTTGTCTCTTGGTTTGGTTGTAAGTACCGTTTAAATATTTTTGTTTTGTTAGCTTAACTGATTTCCTCTTGGACTGTTTAGATAAAACTTCATTTGGTTATACGACTGTTATTTTGATATTGTAATTGCAAATTTATCAATCTCATTGTAAATATTTACCCCCATATTTTTTGGTAAGTAAAGGACTGTACATACAATCCGTTTCATTTCTCCCTCGATTTCTCATGTCTGAATTAGTGTAGGCAGCAGGTTGGATCAATTGGGGTTAGAGGATAGATTTTTGGCCCACTACATCTTTTCCTACTGTTGATGATGCTGATTAATACCTCGTAGATACGCTTGTTGCTGCTGCAGATACTTGTATCTCCAAAATGAGCAGAATACAGTGCACTCAGTCTATTCCTTGGCAGAACTGAGAGCTCCAAGCAGCAAAGGACGAGAAAGAGGTAGCAGCAGGTTGATATTACTGTACCCGACTTACAGAAGATAAGATTGCGTGAGAGCTTGTGTTCACTACCTTGTGAAGAAATCTCAGGCAACTTCGTAGAAACCATATGTCTCCAGCCTCAATGAGAGGACACAGATGGTGAAAGTGTGGCGTCGGATATCTCAGGTACATGACAGAGGTATGGCCCATTGTACTCTGATGTTGCAGGCTTCTAACAGTTTAATCTCAGATCCGGTAGAGGTTGGAAATGCTTTTGGACATGCTTTCAGCCAGTTGTCTAAGGAGAGTTCTTGGGGCCCTTTTCAGCGCCTTAAACAGTAAGCAAAATCAGTAGATTTATCATTTTGTGGTGAAGATTACAACACTATTCTTACACTGCCTGAATTGCAGAATCCTTAGAGGAGGTATGCTGATACGGTGCCTGGGGTGGATATTGATTTTGTATGTCCTGCTTCGCCACCTTCCTCCAGTATCGCTCCAGTTCCTTTTATCTTTGTATAACTGCATATGGATAGGACTCTTTTCTGACAGTTTGGAGAATGTCGACTGTGCCGCCTTTCCAGAAGCCTGATAAAGAGGGAACACATCCGCTGCATTACTGCCCTATAGCACTTACGATTTGTATGTGTAAAGTTATGGAACGGATGGTCAACGCTAGGCTTGTGTGACATTTAGAAGAGCAAGGCATGTTCCATTCCGATTAATAGGGTTTCCGATGATGTTGCAGCACAACAGATGTGTTAGCCACATTAGACACATTCATAAAAACAGGATTTGCTGAGAAACAACACATGCTGGCTGTGTTTTTTTGATTTGGAAAAAGCTTATTATAAAACGTGCAGGTACCTCATTTTGAAAGTTCTATCTGACAATAGATATTTGGGACATCTTACCAAAATTCCTAAAATTTTTTTCTTTCTAACAGGTTTATGCAAATCAAAGTTGGCAAAAAACATTCTGATCCAGTTCCGCAGCATGAGATCGCCCTGCAAGGGAGCATCCTTAACTGTACTCTGTTTGCCCTAGCCATCAGTGGCCTCCCATCCTGCATACCACAGTATGTGAGTGTTCGATGTACGTTGATGACTTTGCCATATTCACTCATACCTCAAGTCTTCCTGCTGCTGAGAGGAGAGTACAACTTACCGTAAACAAAGCAGTTTAGTGGGCAAATACACATGGCTTCACCTTTGCACCATTGAAGACTGTAGCATTGTAATAAATCTATCGTGTCTGAACACCAATGTTATAAATTTATTGAGTCTGGACACCGATGTTATAAATCTATTGGGTCCAATCAGCAGTTTCTGATACAATAACCAAAGTTGTAGCTTTATACCAGGTTTTGGGAGAGCAATGTTGAGTTTGGCTATTGTATCTTCAAACTATTGTGCGCAATACAAAGGGAAATGAAAACTTCTTAGATAAATTCTATATAATGGATTAACTGAATAACAATGCAATTACTGGCCAGTGTGCAATGAAGCTCAATATAAGTATAAGTTTGTTAAGCAGACATGATCTATACAACAGAACACTTTTATAAATATACAGTACTCATCAACAAGATAAGTGTTGTAGTGGGCCTAAGCAACACTAACCCCATGTCCCAACCTTCTCCTAGAATTGATGAGCCTTGAGAACACAGGTAGAATTGACATGATTTGATATACAGTCCTTTATGTACAAAAGTAGGGATCAATATAGTCACAACAAGCCTATTTTATATATATATATATATATATATATATATATATATATATATATATACAAAAACACAATCCTATCTGGCGAATACTACCAATTTCCAAATATTTAATTATATACATATACCAAAAAAATAATCCTATCGTGCGAATACTACTAATCAAAATATTTACAAATATACATATACAGAGAAGACAATCCTATCTTGCGAATACTACCAATCAAAATATTTACAAATACAAAAGAAGAGACGAACAAAAGGAGGAGTTGGCTTACGTGATACCACAGTTTATGATTTGCCAGTCCCCTGGGGAAAAATCTTGCTGGCAGTCACTCTTGTGACCAAAATTGGGTGCGCGTGTCTAAAGGGCCTGATGCCTCCGAGCTCAATTTACTACACGATCCGGTCATGTCTTTAGACTATTAAAGCCCTCTGCAACAAACTACTATTAAAAGACATCAAATTTGATTTAAATTTCTTCAAAATTTTGTTATTCCAGCCACTCTTACAAAAGGCAGGCAATGTTTATCTATTTGTTTACTTGAGTGCTCTTTCAGAAAAATATTTAACATTTAGTAGCTTTCATTACTAACTCATTCATCCCTTGACAGAACTCTTTCATACTCTTTTGTTCAGAACCTTCACTCTTCATACCTCCATTCATCATCTCCTCACTCACAGCCCTCATCAAACTCAAAGCACAATCTTGCGAAACAGACAGGTCACTCACATCGCCTCTATTCTCAACAGACATACCAGAAACCCCTTCAGCTGGTTACCACCAGAAACCTGAAAAAAACAGCCACTTCATCATTCACTACATCAAACTTACCCCTACTATTACCATTTGTAAAACCTGACAAATCAGCCACACTGGGTTTACTCTGCCCAAACACACTATCATTCATACTGTTCCCAAAACCAGAAAAATCAGGCACAGGCAGCTCACTCACTCGTCTACTTACACCAGCCAAATCACTTACCTGCTTATGCAAACATTCAATCTCTCTCAAGCTCTAGCTTCAAACGCTTCCTTGTCATTCGCTCCACTGATGGCAGCATGTTGGCCAAGGTCAACATGATCCATCAGAGGAGAGGATTAGCTAGTGTAATTGGTAGAGAGCCGAAGGTGACCCGTTTCTCGGACGGGAGCCTTCTGCCGAATGCGGCAAATCCCGCCGTGGCGGCCAAGATAAGTGCTCCTCAGACACTTCATGGCACCCCGGTGACTGTGACGCCGCACTCTACCATAAACTTTGTGAAAGGAGTAGTTTATGCGAGGGAACTCATTGACTACTCCATAGAGGACATCACCTTAGAGCTGGCCGACCATGGGGCCGTCAAGGTCGGCGTGTAATGAGAAAACTTGGAGGGGCCTCGAGACCCACCCCTACACTCTTCGTCACATTCGACTGTGACAAGCTCCCTGAGTCGGTGAGTGCCGGTTGGTACCACTACCGCGTGAAAGCATTCGTACCACTGCCGCGGCGGTGCTATTACTATCACCGCTTTGGCCATACGAATCATTCTTCTAGACGTGCAAAGTCGGGGTCACCCAAAGTTTGTGTAAATTGCTCCAAGGCCGCACACAATAAGTCCAAATCGTGTGTGTCAATTGTGGAGAGCCGCCCCCAGCTTCTTCGAAGCAATGTGGTGCATATCTCCTTGAGAAAGAAATCCTGGCCGTTCATGCCCAGGATCAACTTTCATTCCGCGAGGCTAAGGACTTGGTCTTGGCGCACCCGGCTCTGCCTGGGATGTCATATGCCTCAATAGTTAGAAAGACACCCTCTGCTCCTGGCCCATCCAGGCCAACAAGCATGGTTGTTTCTGCGGGCTCTACTCAACCCGGGTGCTCCCCTGCTAAAGCTGGCGGCAAAAAGGGTTTAAAACCAGGGCTCCCCCCTCTTCCCCAAGTGTGACTGTTTCCCGTAAGGCGAAACGGCCACGCGCCTCCACCAAGTCGTTAGACTCACAGGAGGCAACACCCCTGAAGATGGTCGCTAGGCCATCTTCCGGGGTTCCTAAAGCTGTCCCCCGAAAGGAGGACAGCAACAAAGGAGCTTCGGCTCCTTCGCCCACGCCTAGTGGTGAAGCGAGTGGCTCAGAGATGGTGGTTCCTCGAAAAGAGGGCCCCCTGCCTCCGAAGCCGCAACGCTCCCTAAGGTTTCAGGCGGGGGGAGGAAAAGACTTGCATGGCGAGCCCAACCTCCCCCAATAAGTCCTCGAAGGCGACAGCGCCTTCAGCGCTTTGTCCGGCCAACAACACCCGGGGTTCTGCCCCCGGGAAGCGTACGGCCATTCCCGTGAGGGTCTTCTGTTCGAGGAGGGCCCCCGCGTCTCCTCCGAGCTAGGCCTGGAGGGCATATTCCTTCAATGGAATTGCCGTGAACTCCGGGCCAACTGGGAGGAGCTGCGGAGGCTCGTCTCGTCCCGTTCCTCGTTAGCTATCTTTTTGCAGGAGACCATGCTAGGCGCGTGCCCCCTGCCCGCCGCGTCGTGGCACGGTTGCCGAGGCCCTTTCTCTTGCTTGGAGATCTGAACGGCAGGCATCCTCTCTGGGGAGATTACTCAATAAATCCCAGGGGACAAGTCCTTGCCGATCTGATCGAAGAGCTTGAGATAGGTGTCCTAAACGTGGATGAGTTTACGCATCACTGTCCGAGAACCGCTTCATTTTCTTGCCTTGATTTATCTTTGTGCTCTTTGGATGCACAGCCTGATTTTTATTGGGGGGTGGTTGATGACCTCCATGGTAGTGATCACTTTTCCATTTAAATATCATTTTCAGTGAAACTGCCGCCTGAGAGCCCACCTCGGTGGTGCTTGGTGCGGGCGCGGTGGCCTGCATTTCAGGAAATGACTGAATTCTCTATCTCAGTCGAGGACTTTAGGTCGGTAAATGAGGCCGTTGAGTGCTTCTCCGGCAACCTCATCGCCGTGGGCCTGACTACTATTCCTAGGAAGTCTGGCCGTTTTGCACGCCGACCACCACTCCCATGGTGGTCGGCCGAGTGTGAGACGGCCCTCAAACAGAGCGTTATGCCTACATGCGCTATAAGCGGTTCCCGAACGATTTCACTGTCGCTGAATTTCGTCGGGCTAGGGCTAGGTTCCGGTATATTTCGAAGCACGCCCGCCGCCTTTCTTGGCGGGCATACGTGTCTTCACTTAACGGGAAGACCCCTTTAGCAGAGGTGTGGAAGCGAGTCAAAAAGGATTCGGGGTAAGTTCTCGCCGGACCCCCCTCCCGTTCTCCAGGAGAATGGGACCGCAATCTCGGATCCCGCGTCCGTGGCAGAATCCTTAGCGACCGCTTTTTCCGCATTCTCTAGCCATGATGCTGCTCCGCCAGCATTCAATGCAGGTCGTGATGTCGCGGAAGGCCGCCGGCTGGACTTTACCTCCAGAGGCGGAGAACCCTTCAACGACAAGTTTACTGTGAGTGAGTTGCGCTCCGCTCTCGCTTCGTGCGCGGACACCGCCCATGGTCCGGACGATTTTCCCTACGCCATGCTTCGACACCGGGGTGAGCGAGGCATGGCCTTTCTGTTTGATTTGTTCAACAGGATCTGGGTGGAGGGTCTTCTCCCAGACTTCTGGGGAATCGCTACTGTGCTCGCCTTTCGCAAACCGGGGAGAGATCACTCTACTCCGATCGGTTTCCGCACAATCTCTCTAACCTCTTGCGTGTGCAAGTTGATGGAAAAATTGGTAAATGTTAGATTAGCCTTTTTTCTGGACAGTGGAGGCCATCTGTCTTCTGCACAGTGCGGCTTCCACAAGTTGCACTCCACGTCGGATGCTCTGCTCCGACTGGAAAATGCCGTCTGCGAGGCTTTCCTTCGTAGACAGCACTACGCCACGGTGTTTTTCGATGTGGAGAAGGCCTATGATACCTCGTGGCGATACGGTATCATGGAGACTCTCCACACGATGGGGGCGAGGGGACGCCTCCCAATGTTTATATCTGAATTTTTGCGAGATCGTCGATTCCGCGTATGGGTGGGGGGAGCCCTCTCCGGCCCAAAGGAGCAGGAAGAGGGTGTCCCGCAGGCCAGTGTCCTCAGTGTCACACTCTTTGCCCTGAACATCAACGGTATCACCTCGGTGCTGCCGAAAGATGTTCTCGCTACGCTCTACGTGGATGACCTTTCGATCTCTTTTGGCGTGGCCCAGATGCCAACTCTGGAGCATCGACTCCAACAGTCATTGAACCGCTATGCCGAAGCGCACAGGTTTCGGTTTTTGTTGGCCAAGACTTAGATGGTGCACTTCTGCTGCCATCCACGGCTTCACTTCTAGCCAGATGTGTTTCTTAATGGGGTGCGCCTGGATGTGGTGGAATCGCACCGTTTCCTTGGTCTTGTATTCGACCGACGCCTCACCTGGGAGGCTCATATTCGCAGCCTTAGGGTCTGTTGTACCCACGCCATGGACATTCTCCATTCCGTGACGTTCAGCGCTTGGGGCGCTGATAGGGCTACCGCCCTACTTTTTTATCGATCCTTTGTTCGCTCGAAGCTCGACTACGGATGCGAGTTTTATGCATCCGCAGCCGAGCGTTTATTGCGGAAGGTGGATTCGATCCACCACACCGACCTTCGCTTTGCGACCTGTGCCTTCCGCACTTCCCCCATTGAGAACCTGCTGGGGAGATGCCACTCGCTCTGCGCCGCGCGCAGTGCATCACTCGCCCTTACGCGCGAGCCCGGCGCCTCCCTCAGTCGCCAACAGCTTTCACTGCATCCGCAGCTGATCTCGATGTTGCCTATGCCGCTGAGAGACGCCAGTCATACCATAAGCTCTTTAGGTTTAGGGCCAGGAAACTCCTTCGAGAGCTAGATATAGCGGATGGCTCCAAGTCCCAAGAGGGGGTTTGCTGTATCCCCTCTGTTTGAAGTTAGCGGGGCTCTGCCAGGCGCTGCGTCTGTCTTCACGGCCGAGCTGGTGGTAATACACCACTCGGTACTGGAGATTACACGACGTGCCCGGTTCGGAGAGCGGATTGTGATTTATAGCGACTCACAAAGCGCCCTGAGTGCTCTCGGGGCATTGGAATCTCCGCATCCCCTGATTCACGATATCCGTGACGCCACGGTTATGGCGAGCCGGGCAGATGTCGAGATTATCTTCTGCTGGGTTCCTGGACATGTAGGAATTGCGGGGAATGAGCGCGCCAAAGAGTCCGCGAGGACTCTGCGACCGGACCAGCGTTTCGCTCTTCCTCACACCGACTACATGGCAGGAATACGGGCAGCTCTTCGGACTGCTTGGCAAAGAAGATGGGAGACGGTCGAGGGGAACTTAAAGTTGCGTGCCATTGTGCCGCGAGTGTTCCCATGGACCTATCCCCCAATGCCGCGATGGCTTCAGGTCGCTTTCTGTCGTCTCCGAATCGGACACACTCGTGTGACGCATCGCTATTTGATGGAGCGCTCACCTGCGCCCTATTGCGACGACTGCGTCGTCCTCCAGACTGTTCGGCACATTCTTGTTGAATGTCCCAGTCTGGGTGATCGCGCACGTTACCTGTCCCAGTACCGGGATGGGCGGGGTCGCTACCGCCTGTCCTTTGTACTTGGGACGAGTGCTTGCACATTGACTGGTGGACTTGTTTACTATTTGTGGGAGGCCGGCCTTCTCTCTTTCATTTAACTAGGTTTAGTTGTTGTTTTTGTTGTTGTTTTGCTATTGTTATTTCTTTTTATTGTTGTTTCCTGTTCAAATTTTTTAAAGTAGCCTAGAACTAGGCTGTTTGTTTACGGTGACTTATGCCTAAGTGGGCGTTCGTCAGATAGCCCCTTAAAAAAAAAAAATCTCTCTCAAGCTTCACCATACCAGAAAGATTGCTTAGACTTACTTCCATTCTTCCTTTCACTCTTCTTTGTACGCTTTCTACTACTCGAGTCCAAGACAAGCTCTTTCCCAGACAGATACATACTATCACATTCCTTCTCATCATCATGCACCTTATCTCTCTCTCTGCACAGTTCATATACAGAATGGCTCACCAAGTAGTTAGGAGGTTCTCTCCATCTCCTTAACTGACTCTGATGAGCCCGCACTCTCTGTCATACTGTCATTCAAACTCTCCAAAACATACGTCATCCCATTTTCCCAAACTTTCACAACTCTATATGGTCTATCAAGCTTTTGACTCATCTTTGATGCATTCAACCTACCCTTCACTTCTTTCACCTTCAATACTTTTGTACCTAATTCAAATGAACGGAACTTTTCATGTGCCTCACACTATACACTCTGCTCACTTTCACTTAAATGAAACCTACCTTTCGCTCACCTTTCAAAATTCATCACAAACTGACACAGGGACATTCCAGTTGCACTATGCACAGTTGAATTATACGCCCACAACACTCTTCCCAACCATACATCCCAGTCATTCAATGTCGTACTCATCATTCTCAACATCTCACACAAGGTTCTTATCGTACATTCAGCCAACCTATTCAAAGATGGTACATACAGAGTTGTCCTCACATGCTCCACACCATTCTCTCTCAACATCCGTTCAAACACTTCTCCTACAAATTCAGGCCCATTATCACTCAGACATCTCTTAGGTTTCCATACACACATAGGGAAAAACATTTGCTCAACTACATATGCAACAGTCACACTCCTTTTATCCCTCACAGGCGCTGCATATGCAAACTTACTTTATGATCTACTATAACAACCATCCCAATATTCCCAGCACTCGTACGCAGCAAAGACACACAATCAATCGCTACCAATTCAAACGTTCTTTCGCATCCACTTTCAACATCGGTGGTTTCACTTGCACACCTTGCACCTTTTGCTTCTGGCATCTTTCACACATTGTCGCAACAACATTCACAACAGTTCTCAGAAATGGATGGAACACACGCTCCTTCATACACTCCCACAGCTTAAACTTACCCATGTGCCCATAATTATCATGCACAATCTTCACCAGACCAATCATACCAACCAAGGACATCACAGGTACATACATATCATCACCACCCTTCACATGCCTCACAAAATATACAACATCCATACAGACAAAAAAAAATCTTTAGCATACCTTTTAAAATCACTTAAACACTCATGCCATTCATTAAAATCAACACACATCATCACCCACCTCTTCAACTCACTTACAAAAGGTCACATCTCTTGCATCTCCAGAATATCATCATCACTTAAAACCTCATTTTCATCATCCATGACCAACTCAATCATGCCACAAAACTTGACAACATTCTTTGCACACTCATTCAACCTCATCACCTCACATTTGCCTTTCATAAGACAATCCTTATCAGCATCCAAAGACAAATCATTCAATCTCATAAAGTCCACATCAAGCAGAAATCAACACGACATTTGCTCATCTTTCACAATCACAAAGTCATGCTTCACATTCACACCATTACCCAAACTCACTTTCAGACTAACCTGTTCCCATGCCACTATCATGCCATTCCCTAATCCACTTATCCGTAACTTCACAGGTTTATGCTCACAACATCCAAACTCTCATACTTACTCATAATCCTCTCATTCACTAAAGACACTTGCGCTCCAGTATCAATCAAACCACAGAAGAATCTTTCACCAACTTTCACTCTGGCTTCCATCATATCAGGTCCACCATGCTCACAATACACAGAAGGAACAACCACACAAACATCAGCACTGACATCCACGCCGTCATCAACTCCCACATCATCATTCACCACACACTCATCCAGACAATCGTTCTTCTCCCTCATATATGAACACTTTTTAATCACCCAATTGTATTGCACACTGCTCAAACACTGCAGATTCACCACATAAGCATTCAAACCCTTCATCTCATGTTTGTACACAATCGGCCTCTCACCACCAAAGTGCACATAAATAATCACTCCATACAAATGACTCACTACAATCAACACTTCGTGAAACGGTGGGACCCCTTGCATACACATCACTCTCAATTCTTTCATAAAGTTATGCGCA
This sequence comes from Ceratothoa steindachneri, assembly GCA_963969495.1. Lineage (NCBI taxonomy): Eukaryota > Metazoa > Arthropoda > Malacostraca > Isopoda > Cymothoidae > Ceratothoa > Ceratothoa steindachneri. The sequence goes on from OZ018322.1 coordinate 61,062,766, forward strand.
CTCACCATACCAATACTTTCAGGCTTCCTACATACTTCATTCATTACCTTGTTTCTTAAGTCATTCACACTATCGGGAACTCTCACATCTACTCCATCACTCTTCAAATCTTGCAAACCATTCCATATACTCTCAAACAAGAAATTTCCACCACCCTTACTCTCCATTCCATTCATAATCCCTTTCGGCAAATACTCAGGATCACTTACAGTGGCGGCAACAAAAAAAGTGACATTGAATATTGGCAACAGAAATCGATACACAAAATCGCTTTCACGATTTTACTTGCCAACAAGCCAATGAAAAGGGGCGGGGCTTATGCCGCGAGTGGACGACTCTCCTGAGCTAAGACAGCAGAACTGCGCTTTATTGGAACATACGTGTCTCGTTTGAGCTCGTACAGTGAGGTTTTAGTGTACGGCGCTCCAGCGTGCTGATTTCCTGCATTCGAGCCTACATTTGACGTGCTATAACTTCTGTGAAAATGGATACAATGGGGCAGTAAAAGCTTTCTATGACAGAGGAAAGCTGTGCCTTGACCTTATTAGAGCTGGGAAAGTCTTTTATTGATGTAGCAGCAGATTTAGGAACCTCAAGAAATACGATTTATCGCCTAAAACGGGCTGCTGAGTTATTGCCACCAGGTACCCTACCAAAGAGGAAGGAGGGCACTGGTGCAGCTAGGAAGACATCTCCAAGGACTGATAATATCCTAAGGCGTGAAGTGATGTCAGACCCTTCTGTAACTTTCGCTTCAATCAAGAAAAAACACCCAGACCTTCTCCAGAACGTCGCCCTCAGGAACATCCGTCATCGCTTACAGAAGGACTTAGGCCTACCGGCTCGCCGCGCTGCCAAGAAGCCACTTCTTACCAAGGCTATGAAGATGAAAAGGCTCAATTTTTGCAAGACCTATAAACATTGGACAGCTGCTAATTGAAAGAAGGTCATGTTCAGTGATGAGAGCACCTTTAGACTGGTCAGAGGAGAGTCAAAGATCGTGCGTCGTCCCAGCAATGTGTCTCGGTATGACCCAAAATATACCGTGAAAACTGTGAAGCACCCTGATAGTGTGATGGTGTGGGGTGCCTTTAGTGGAAACAAGGGCAGAGGAGGTCTGTACTTCCTTCCCAAGAATGTAACCATGAGGGGGACTAACTATCTCGAAGTTTTGAGGCAGCACATGCTGCCATTTTGGGAAATTCATCAGTGTGAATTTTTCATGCATGATGGCGCCTCTGCTCACAGGTCTCAGTTAGTAAAAAAGTTCTTCAATGATAATAATATTAGTGTTTTGGAGTGGCCTGGTAATTCCCCGGACCTAAATCCTATTGAGAATTCTTGGAATCTCATGAAAACCAAAGTTCAAGAGACAGCACCCGGCAGCATCAAGGACCTGATAGAATCACTGAAGAAGATCTGGGTTACGATCGACCCCACCTACTTTGCAAACCTGGCTGAATAAATGCCCAATCGACTTAGGATGGTTATCAAGTGCAAGGGCAACATGACCGAGTATTAACTTTCATGAAATATTCATAATAAAATATGTAAGTTACATTTTTCTGTTTCATTTTCCCCGAATTGTCACATGTCACTTTTTTTGTTGCCGCCACTGTACTTCACACACATTTTCATCATTCGTATCATGATACTTTGACATCAAATCAGCCACTCCATTCTGTTCACCAGGCACATACTCAATCACATAGTCAAAGTCACTCAAATCTTCCAAAGTCCTTGCAATTCTACTACCAGCCCATTTCATACGCTGCAGATACACAAGAGGTTGGTGGTCAGTCTTAATCATAAACCTCATAGCATACAAGAACTGCCGCAACACTTTCAAACAATTCCTTATCACAGCTAACTCTTGCTCCACAGTCGAATACTTTTGCCCTGCCACATTCATAGCCTTGGATACATAGCCAATTATTTGCCTCACATTCTCTCCTTTCCAATGCTGCTCTTGCATCAGAATAATTCCCATACAATACCTACTCGCATCAGTATACAATTCAAGCATTTTAGCATTCACACTATAATTCTGGTCTGCCAATTCAACATCTTCAGCCGCTACCTCGTTTAGTTTCTCATACGCCTCATTCATCTTATCATTCCACCTGACAATCGTACTACCTTTCTTGCCCATCCACTCAGTCAGAGGCTTACTCACACCCGAACAATCACGTATAAACTTTCGCTGAAACTCAATCAGACCCAGAAACAACTTCAGCTGCTTCACAGTTACCAGTTTCAGAAATATTCACACTTTCTCAACATACTTTGGCGACTTTCGCAACCCATTCTCACTCACCATATGACCAAGGAATTCCACTTCTTTCGCAAACCATTCACACTTCGCTACTTTCACATCACACCAACACACCAATTCCATATGCTCCTCAAAACTCTGTTATAATCAAAATATCTATAAACACAATCACATTCTTACTCGCAAACTTACTCAACACAACATTCATCGCCCACTGGAAGGCTCCAGGAGCATTAGCCAACCCAAAGCTGCAGTTCCAGAACTGATAATTCCTTTTTGTAGAGGAAAAAAGCAGTCACTGGCCGGCTCTCCTCAGCAATGGGCATCTGGTAATACCCATGTACCAAATCCACCATCCACCATCCTTTCCACTTCATTATACGTTCATGCACACATCTTTTCATTCGCAACATTTACCCTGACAGACATCTGTGCTATTATCCATACCTACCTCTTTGACAGTGGAGAGGTGACCCAGTACATCTCCCACTTGGATCCCCCTCACCTGCCCTTTCACACTGGGGTCCGCCTGCACACATACAAAAAGATCAAGCCATCAAACACACAAGTAACACGCCTTCCCTTCTAATACACTTCCTTCCCATCCAATATCACAGTGTTCTCACCCACATTCAAACTCACATCCTTACTCCAACTCACTCTAACAGACACCCTTTCACCCTTCACAAGCCTTACACACTCTATAGCAGTCACTTCAATACTGGTGGTAAACACACTCCTCAAAATACTACCATTTTTCCATACATACAACTTATACACCCCATTTTTACCAATCTTTCTCTCAATCTGATCACTCACAGGATGCACAACCATACGGTTCACTTTCATAAAATCATACCCCCAAATCACACCATACTCACTACTCACTTTATCAATCACAGAGAATTCACACTCATTCATCAACATATCATGCATTTGAACAGCTGATCTTATCATTCAAATCACAGGCACTCTCATACTACCAATCCCTACCAAACTACCCTTACACTCAGACAGGAGTGCTTTATCACTCACCTTATCATATGAACACATCTTTATATACCCAGAATCTATCAAAGCCAAACACTCAATCCTGTTCACTTCAATCTTTACACTCAGACACTCATACTTCCTACCTGACAGCACTTTCACACTAGACAGACCTACCAAAACATCTTTCACACTCATATCCCCAGAGGATACTTCACCAGGTACCCTCTCACGATTCAGTTTCCCGACTCAGTCTTTCCATTTTCACCTTGCACTCTCAATCTTATCCAACACTTTTCACTTGAATGTCCTTCCATTGCACAATAGCTACATACATTTCTCTGATCATGGTACATTCTCACATGATGACCAGCCTTTCCACAGTTACCACAAGCATAATTCATACCCCCTCTAGCAGTCACTCCACCATTCAACTTCGGACATTCTCTCTTCAAATGGCCCTTCTCTTTACACTTGAAACATTCCTTCACACTTTCCTGACAATCTTTCACCATATGCCCCTTCTTTCCACATGAAAAACATGCACCAGATGTCCACCTGCATTCAGCCAGCCCATGTCCCTTTTGTCCACACCTATGACATTCCACACTCCTTTTCACTCCATTCTGCCTCTCATTCGCTGGGATATACCTCGGTTGTTCCTCATATACCTGTTTCCATGCCTGACATTCATCTGTCCCCTTCCATTCGACCACCCTCCATTTAGCTAGCCATTCTGCCGGCCCAGGAAGCTCGACATCACTCCAGCTGGTGCAGCCTTCAGGGCATCCCTGTAGCTGACAAACTGCTGAGGTTGAGGAAAGCTCCTGGGTTTCTTACATGCGACATTCACACTGTACCATCCATCCTCTTCTAGATCGCTTTCATGATCAAATTATCCATCTTCCAACAGCTCCAACACATCCTCCCACATCAACCGTTCACCTGTCACTCATTCTCTCCTTTCTCTTTCCATTCAGCCATTCACTCATTTTTTGTGGGATCGTGTCCTGAAACTTCCTCATCAGTGGTTTACACTCATTCACTCCATCATCACCATACCTCATTCTTGCCATACTCTCAAGCCTATGTGTATACATATTCTCCCCTTCATTCTTACCCATATGCGCCTTCTCAAGTTCATTCACGTTCTCTCATTCACTTCACCTGTCCAATCATCCGCTTCTTCACTACATCGTACTTCGGCTCACCCACACTCATTATCACTCGAAAGAACTCTTGACACTTTCCCATCCAAACAATCTCCCAGAACATTTACCTAGTGACCCTTGTTCTGCCGGTACTTGAGCTTGCAGTACCGCTCAAAATCCCTGAAAAACTCATCCATACTCTTTTCCCCATGCAATCTAAACATATCAATCCTAGGCACTTCCCTAATCAAAATTCTTTTCCCCACATTCACTTTCCTCTTCGAAGAGCTACTCTCGGTCTCACTCACTCCAATCATATCGTCACTCTCTCCCTCATCTGAGTATAGCGAATCCACACTCTTCTCGCCTTCCTATCCTTACCTTTAGATCCATGCTTCCTTCCTCTCTTACCTTCCACTCTCTTCCATTCACCCTATTTCCTACCACTCACAGTATCTTCCCCCCTAGACTCAATCACACTCCCATCCATTCGTTTCAGCTGAGTCTCTTCAGTCGGAGCAGGGGTCAGGGTCGTAGGTCCTGTGGCTGGTCCAGCCCTTGTCATCATATTATATAAGTCATGCATCCGTTGGTCAGTCTCCCATTTCCTTCTTTATCCTATCAGTCTTTTCATTCATCCCTTTAATCTCATTCCTCATTTCCTCAATCACTCCCTGCAACATTTCGCACTCCTCTTCTTTCTTCCTCAACTCCAGCCTCAATCGCACTTCTTCATTCAAACTTTCAGCCAAAGCCATTGTTCCCGAGTTAGTACTAGAGGATAGGAGGAGGGAGAAATCAACCAAACTACTTTACCAATATACAGATAGACTGCAATTAAATCCAATTCCTCCGGTTTCAAGATTTTAAGGTCCCTATTTGGGCACCAAATATAGCGGGCTGAAGGCAACACTAACCCCACATCCCAACCTTCTCCTAGAATTGATGAGCCTTGAGCACCCCTGAGGAAGAATCAACACGATTTGATATACAGTCCTTTATTTACAAAAGTAGGGATAAATATAGTCACAACAAGCCTATTATATATATATATATATATATATATATATATATATATATATATATATATATATATATATATATATATTAGGCTTGTTGTGACTATATTTATCCCTACTTTTGTAAATAAAGGACTTTATATCAAATCGTGTTGATTGTTAGTATCTGGCGAATACTACCAATCCCCAAATATTTAATTATATATATATATATATATATATATACAAAAAAACAATCCTATCGTGCGAATACTACTAATCAAAATATTTACAAATATACATATACAAAAAAACAATCCTATCTTGCGAATACTACCAATCAAAATATTTACAAATACAAAAGAAGAGACGAACAAAAGGAGGAGTTGGCTTACGTGATACCACAGTTTATGATTTGCCAGTCCCCTGGGGAAAAATCTTGCTGGCAGTCACTCTTGTGACCAAAATTGGGTGCGCGTGTCTAAAGGGCCTGATGCCTCCGAGCTCAATTTACTACACGATCCGGTCATGTCTTTAGACTATTAAAGCCCTCTGCAACAAACTACTATTAAAAGACATCAAATTTGATTTAAATTTCTTCAAAATTTTGTTATTCCAGCCACTCTTACAAAAGGCAGGCAATGTTTATCTATTTGTTTACTTGAGTGCTCTTTCAGAAAAATATTTAACATTTAGTAGCTGAGAAAGAGAAAAAAATATATTTTAATACAACATGAAATCAAATACATATATTAAAAAGAAAATAAAACAAAAAACATTTCCATTCATACACACATTCTTACAGAGGGAGGGAGAGAGATTGGGAAATAGGTGGGAGAATGGCCGTTCATACACACACTTAAATTTGCTCCACCACAGTGTTACAAAATAAGGCCAGAACCTGGTACTCATCAGCAAGATAATTGTTACAATGGACACTTGAACACAGTATCTACCAATACGATACGTTACACAAGTAGCTCCTGAACACTGTACTTATTACCTGATGATGTTACAAGTGGCTCAAGTACACAGTATGTATCAACGAGATATGTTTACACTGATGCAAGTACCACGTGTAAACATAGACAGTACGTTCTCTTGGTTAAGGAGCTTTGATGACCAGGTAGGGAGGCTCTGGTTAAGTTGCAGAGCCCAGATACAGTTGAAAACCCAGTTATGGTTGCTCCTACAAAATAGGAAAGTAAATCAGCTAATTAGCCAATCATGGAATTACAAAGGCATGAATGATAAGCCATCACTGTATTTCATACATAAAAGAAATGAATATATTGTTGTTACTCACCAGTTACGAGACTGGAGCAATCGAGCAGGCAAAGTGATCACCGACATGCAACGGAAAAGGCGCCAGACAATAGAATCCCAATCTAAAAGGACACAAATATTTGCAAGGTCTTCAGATTTTTTCTTTTTCTTTTAACTTATTTATTTAAAGAGCCTAACCCAAGACAATTACTTCAAGTAAAAAATTGCCACAACAGAACTCGCCTTCGGCGAGGAGAGTATTGTTAATTCAGCAATTCAGTGTTCCTTCAACTTTTTGTTATTTTTCAAATACTGTCAATTATAGTTACTAGATGCAAGTTTATTTGATCAGTTCAATAATTCAAAAATTAAAGAATTATTTTGACAAAAGGCAATTCTACAAAGTACAGTCTGAAACACAGAAAGGTGTATTAATATTGGGAAATTGGGCATGCAGAGGGACATCTCTATATTGATGCACTTTACATGTATCCGAGGCACATTTCCCAGCTTTACTCTGGTGATGGATGAGTCCGCCCAAATTCTGCACATTCTGGAAATGAAATTCCTGGGAATCACATTTGACTTGAAACTCACGTGGCTACCTCACCTTCAGTCTCTGCAAACCAGATGCATAAAAATCCTAGACCTTTTGAAGTCCTTGACGCATCTCTCATGGGGTGCAGACAAAGTAACACTTTTGCGGATTTATCAATCCACAGTGCGGTCCCAACTCGATTATGGATGCCAAATCTATTCATCAGCGACAGCAACATCTCTCAAGATGCTAGATACCATCCACCATCAGGGTATCCATCTGGCAACTGGGGCATTTCGCAGCTCACCAGTGGTGAGTCTGTATGCAGAGAGCGGGGAATCATATCGCACTTATAGATGAGGCAAGCTTTGTCTCCAGTTGTACAGCCGTTTACTCACTATGCCGGATACCCCAGCTTACTGTGCGATTACGAATTGAAGCTTTGAGGCTTGCTGCTCACCCAAGCCTCCATAAACCACTTGGATACAGGAGTCCTCAGCTTCTTGAGAGACTCCAGAGGCCTAATCTGCTTGTGATGAAGTCGATTTCTTACTCTGTTCCACCTTATTTGTTACGCCTGAGAAGTTTATGTCCGGGTTTGATGTCGGAGGTTTCTTCTCATACCCCGCTACATATAAGAAGATTACTTTTTATTGACCATGCGGACACCCACTGTGAGACAACCCCAGTGTATACTGATGGAGTTCACTACGCTGCAGTTCTCCCAAACAGAACTATATTGCGGAAACTACCTACAGCGGCCTCAATGTATACCGTGGAATTGCTGGCGATACTCTTTGCATTGGCCCCTCTGACACAGTATACTACTCACTGATTTGTTGTTTATTCTGACTCACAGGGTGCCTTGACCAGTATATGTGACTAGTTTTCTGTTCATCCCATAGTGACACGGATCCATCGCTGGTTAGATCTTTTGCGTAATGGCAGTTGTTTTGTTACTTTCTGTTGGGTGCCAAGCCATGCAGGGATTCTGGGTAATGAGTTGGCTGATCATGCGGCTAAGGCGATCATTGTGGATCCCAATGAGATTATACCCTGTCCTCTACTGAGCAGGGATTATTACCCTTACCTCTATGCATTTCTGCGCAGACGATGGAATTTGGCCTGGGCCACTATCTTTCCCAATAAACTCAGGACGATCAAGGATAGTGTGAGGGTACTTCAGGTTGTAGGACCCACCAACACAAGGTCCTGCTCACAAGTCATCATATTGGGCACACACACCTGACACACAAGTTCTTGCTTGACAGCGAATCACCTCCTTTCTGCGATGGATGTATTGACCCTCTCACAGTTGAGTGTCCGGAGTATGCTGATGAGTGGGTGGCTTACTTGACACCAGCAGAATCGGTCAGCCTCTGAATATTCGCTGGGTCCTTCGGGACAATGAAGCTGCTGTCTCAGAAGTTCTCTCATTTTTAACCGCAACAAGCATTTCCTCCAACCTCTGACACATGCGTGCCTCCATCATGCATCATCTATAATTGTGGTCTTTGGACCATACATTTCATTTTAAATGTAGGACTAGTTTGGCTTATGTGCCACATTTTACGTTGGATGTTGCCTGCTTGCCACATATTTTACTTGTGGACCTGTGTCACTTTCACTCACTGTGTAATGTACTTAGTACATCATAGAGTACCCGATGGACATGCTCCAATACGTCCTGACACGATATAGCCCTTAGCGGTTGAAGTGCTAGCTAACTGGTCTGTCGTAATAGACAGGCACCAATTATAATAATAATTATTAATCTTTTCAGCTGAATGATATCAGATTGATCAATAATATATAACATTATTTTTTTCAAAATTTGAAAAAGAATTGCTTTAGATTTTCTTGAACCAATTTTTGAGAGGAATTTTTAAGGCTGTAAAAATGTTGGAAGAGGAAAATTATTCTTCAGATACAAGTGATGAAGACTTTATTCCTGAAGGTATAATATTATTTGGTATTCTTTTATAATTATTTTTTCTATAAAAAAAGTCAAAGCATTTTTTAACAAGCTAACATATTTGAAATTGAATTGCTCAGTATTGTTAGTTTTTATACAAATATTTTTACTATTTCTTTTGAGTCATTATTTCTAAAATATTTATTTAACTATTGCTGGATCTGTTATCCTCAATGAAAGAAGGACCCAGTATATCTAAAAGATAATCTTAAGCATGCATATAACTTGCTTAAATGTATAGCCAGGCCTTTAAAATAATATTTTAAAATATTTGTTACTCCATACCATTACAGAATCTGCATATTTCACCACTTTTGCACAAAGATGTGGTCATATTGGTTACTTCCAGGTAGCTGATAAATTCTTTTATAGGACCTCGCCATATCACATGTAAAGTTAATTCATCACTTCAGTTGACACTCTTTGCAGTAACATTCTTAGGTAAAATAACAAGATTAATTATGTTCATTACAGTGGAACCTAAACTTATGAATTTAGTTCTTTCTGAGACCCTATTTGCATCTTGAATTGGTCATAAATTGAATCCATTTTCCTATTAAAATTAATGAAAATTAATCTGTTTGTGCCCCAGATAATTGTACTTTATATGTTTTATGAGTTTATAAAGAAAAAATATGAAAAGAAAGAAATAACATTTAATAAAATGTATAATTTTTTACTGTAGCTTTGTGGAGAATAATCTTTGCATGAGTGGATGTCGGTGAAGAAAGTAGGCGGAAGGGAGTTACTGTTTGGAAGGAGAGACCCCTTCTTTTTAAGAACCCTAGACACCTCTTCTTCTGGAATTTTGTCTCTTTTCTGTCTCTTATCTGGTTTGCTCCACTAAAAATCTATTAAGAGATTTGTTTCTTCCTTGGTTGAAGGAACTTTCTGAAGTGAAACATTGCATTATCTTTCTGAATGTTTACTCTTGTTTGCCACAGCTTTGTTAGGGGGATGCTTTTCAATAAAACCTTCCACTTCACTCCACTTAGTGCAAGATGTCTTTACTCATAGCACTCATAACTTCCTCTGATGACTGCTCCTCCACCAATGCCTTCTGCTATTCACTCTGAAGTTCCACAAGCTTTTCTCTGGTGAACTCCACTGTGGTCCAGCACTAACTCCACATCACCAGCAGTGGGGTATCCTATGTATCCTGTTACACTTGGTACCTGGAGGAGGTGCACATCTTCCTGGCCCGAGTGCAAATTAGGAAAGCCATCTCACAGGGTTAACATAAACACTGATGGGGCTTGAGAAAATTGTGTATGTACTTCCCGCATGCTCCCTCCCAGTGCTACTTCTTTACCCTTTTTTTTTTTTACTATACCCTCAACCTTTTGTCAACTATCACTCAATACCAGGAGGAACTGTTCTTACCTGGACAGAATTCAGTCCATGGTGCTTGGATGGACTGCATGCCATCCCAGCATCACCTAGCACCAGGGTATGATAATAATAGGTGATTACCTACCCTACTCGTTAATGAACCTACCTATCTCTACTTCTCTTTATTACATATCCGCCTACCCCCCTTCCAAACTTGCTCTTTTACCCACAGAGGTTCTGGCATTGGGAAAACTCTCCTCCTCTTATGGGTCTTCATTTGAGTGGCAGTGTATACCATGAGGTCCCTACCTGTTGCAAGGACCAAAAGCCCCCCCATGCAACCTTTTTCTTTTATATACTTTCATTATGACTTCAAATGTAAGAAATAGTAGGTGACTGCAGGTGCATGCATATCTGCCTCCAAGCGCGGCTTCACCTTCCCTACCTGTCAGGGAGGATGAAGGAAAAGAAGACACCCTTTCAACTGGTGGAGGGGTTCCCCTCTGCCATCTTTAGAGCTGCTCATGGGCAACTTCTCTTCGGAAAAGGAGGTGCCCCCCCTACCCCTCCTCCGTATTCTCAGGGAGCGCCTCCTATCCTGTTCCACAGAAGAGGAGGCTTACTCCTCTCAAAAAATCTATGGGTGTTGTGGGTTCCCCTCACCCTTTTTTTTGCAGTCACCCTTGGGCAACTCCATCTCTGCACCAGTGATGCCACCTCTCCCTGTCCTTTCATGCAGCCCAGAATTGATTCCACCCAGTGAGAGTGGCTAAATAAGGCCATCCTCCTCAAAGGGCAAGTGATAGCAAGACCCATTGGGTCATGCCCCTTTCTGTCTTGTAGACATGCATTTTGAACTTGAAGGGGCAGTGTCTCCCTGTCTCTCTTCTCCAATGGAGGTTTGTTTATTGGCCCAAAACTAGAGTAAAGAGTCCCAATTGTCAACTGACACCTTGGGGGGAGGGGGCACTTGGAGGCCCCTCTGAACTGGACATGGTTCTGGGTGTAACCTAACCCATCTTCCATGGGGCAGGGCTGGGAGTGACTCACTATTCTCATGATTTCTCACTTTTTCAATCTTACTCACTTCTAATCACTCAAAAATAATTACTCACTATCATTTTATCCTCATATGACATGAAAAAAGGTGATATCTTTTTTTATGCATGAGTAAATTAGAAAAGGTTATATTTTTAATAATTTATTCAGAGGTAGATCTTTTAGGGATATTTTATAGCTTATTCATTGGTTTTGGTTCTTGTAGTATATGGTTAACTAGTGTAGTACAAATTAGCATAGCTGGGAGCGACTTTAATTTTTTTAGGTGCAACTTTGACTTTGCCATTTGATTTGGTGTGACATGTGACTGCGACTTTATTTTTGCCCTTTCTCCGTGCAACTGCGACTTTTTTTTCCCATTGTAACTCCACTAAATTACAAAGTAAACTTTAGCGCAATAACAGAAACCTGCTTTTCTAAGGCAGGAAAAAACCCCCATAGAACAGACACAGCAATTTCTTTAAAAAAAAATGTCTTTGTTCCGGTTCAAAGTCACAGAAAATTGTGACTTTTTTCCCTGGTGTGACTCTGCTAAATTACAAAGTAAACTTTAGTGCAATAATAGAAACATGCTTTATTTAAGGCAGAAAAACATATATAGTCCGTCAAAGTCGCAACGCCCAGCTCTGCAAATTAGGTATATACTTATATAATATCTTAATATTTTTATTTGCAAGGCTTTTTTAATAAAAAGAACTGAATTATGACAGTAAATTTATATTTATTAATTAGGTCATGACTACCTTATAATTGCTTTATTCCTTTGGATACCTGAAGGGAATATTACACAGGATCATCATTTCTAGGTTAGTAGGTTGGAGCAATTTTCAGGTCCCAACTTCTGATTAATTATTATTCTGCCCTATAATCAACTTTCTCTTATCTTTCCATAAGGTATCATATTACTCTCTTACCCCTCTTTCTTTCATTTCATCATGTTGTGATGAACCAGAATGGATTTCATTAGTCATTTAGTAATTTATTCCTTTAGATATTATTTGTCCATATATCTCTTAATGACAAATTTCTTTCATACATATACTTTCCAAGTTTCTCTAGATGATAAATAGTAGAGCTAAGTTGATACTCATCAGATATATATATATATATATATATATATATATAGATTCTGAGTGAGGAAGTTTATATAATCTATTTAAATCTATAGTTTCTTTACACAGTTAATAATAAAAAAAAATTCAAAGATATTTTTGTTTATTTATTATAAACTTACAAAATGGTAAAGTGGTCTGTTAACAAAACTTAGTTTAAAAAAAAAAGGATACTTAGGGACATCAAATTTCAGAGTGGGCTGTCAAAAAAAGTCTTGTGCAAATATTGTGCACAGTTTGCTCTTCAGAAATATCTGTGGAAAAAAAAAGGGATTTCAGGCTGTGGAACAACATTCATTGACAGAGAAGCATATAAAAGAAGTAAAAGCAAAGGGAAAACCATTGCAGCGAAAACTGTCTGGGTGTTCTAATGTTAATGCTACAAATGCAGGTATGCTAAAAAAAAAAAAAAAAATGCTGCTAAAGCTGAGCTAATTTGGACAATGAAAGTAGTAGCATCTGATTTTTCTTTATCCTCATGTGACAATATTGGAAATACGTTTAAAGAAATGTTCCTAAATGGCTATCCTGCTCTATTCTCTTTAAGCAGGAAAAAAACTACTTAATTAATAACAGATGCCTTAGAGCCTTATTTTTATGAAATCTTGCAAAATGTCTTATCTTATACTCCATACTCCATAGCTTTTGATGAAACAACTAATAGTGCAGGAAAAAAGAAGTGCAAATTACTTCTCATTATTGGTCATAAAGTAGCAATAGAGTACTATCGAAACACCTGGCTTGCTATTTCATAGGTAAAGCAACAAGTGAAATAATTGTAGAGCATTTGTTAAAAGCCATTGAAGCAATGAACCTGTCTTTAAAAAATTTGATTAAGCTTGGTAGAGATGGCCCTAATGTGAATAAAAAAAGTATATAGACTAATCAATGAAGAAGTTCTTAGTGTACAAAGTAAAACCTATTCGACATTGGATCCTGTAAACATCCATATTCTGCATAATACCTTTCTAAAAGGTTTAGCTATGTTTGGAAAAGACACATCTGATTTAACTTTTTTGATTTTTTCAATCAAGATTGGAATCATTTAAAAACATACAAAATGAGTTTCACTTCCCAAGCATAAATTTATAAAACATTGTACAACAAGGTGGTTGACTATAGTATAATCAATAGAAAAAGCTCTTGAACAGTGGGAAGCTATGATTTATTATTTTACTGTTTATCTTCCAGAAAAATAAAAGTCAGTCACAGCTTCAAAATTTTACAAGAACATAATAAAAGTAGTTAGTGACCCTCTCTTAAAACTGGAATTATATTTTCTTTGTTCCAGTGCAAATTGTTTTATAAAGTTTACTGGGCTTTTCCTATCAGATAATCCACTTATTCATGTTCTCTATAAAGAAATATCTTCATTAATATTTGCTCTGGCAGGAAGAATAATAAAAATGAATTTATATTAAATAAAAATTTAATAATTTGGAAACTGATAAAGAACTAAAAATTACATAGAATTGAAAGACATTACCAATTAGTGTGAAACAAGAATTGAAAAAAAGTAAAGGATGAGAAAACAAAATATGAAATAGGTACTAAACAAAGTTCATTTACATTATGTTGCAGCTTGTGAACATTTGATAAAAACAACATTTAGCACCTTGGAATTCATAATTTTTGCAGCCATCTGCTAAAACAGCTAAAACAATTAGAGATGTAATAGAAGTAGCAAAGGTTTTGCCTGTAAATATTAAAGAAGAAGATTTGGAAGATGAATGGAAAGCTTACATGAATGATATCACTGAAGTTAAAGATGAGTTAAAAAAAGGAAGGATAGAAGAATACTGGAAACAATACATTTTTCATACAAATGATATCGGGAGTCATCTACAAAAGTTTGTCTACTGTTGTGAAGGCTTGTCTTTGTGTTTTGCATGGAAATGCAGACATAGAAAGAAGGTTTGCTGCTTCTGGTAGAATTTTAACTGATATAAGAACTTCAATGTGTCAAAGAAATTTAAATGTGTGTTAAAGATGGTTTTTCTATTTATAGAAATAAGCCAGAAGTTGTTCCAATTGGTAAGGAATTGCTAAATAGAACCTATTCTGCTCATAGAAGATATCAGGCTTACATGGAAGAAAAGCAACTTGTTCAAGAAAAAGAAGAAGCTTTAGAAAAACTAAAAGAAACTGCAGCTCTTTAATAGCAAAGAAGAGGAATAAATGTTTTGAAAAGACAGGGCTCTCAGAAAAGAAAGGTTGCCAGCACACTGCATTATGGGTACAGGAAAAATTTAAAAAAGCAGTGAAAAATAATAACCTTGATGGTGTCGTTGTTGTACAGGCGATGCTAGAAGGGTTAGAAAAAATGAAAAAAGAAGTTGAAGAAAATTTGTGTAAATTGAATTCAGTGCAAAAATCTATCAATAAGCATAATTCTTTAATCACAATTTCTTTTCTAAAAAGCAGAAAACAACTTAGTGTTTATAACTTTGTAATATCTTAACTTATTTATTAATGTATAACTTTTAAAAATTTATTAGGCTAAATCCCTATGGAATAAAGTAGACCAGTAACTATATAATTTTGCCAGGTGACAAAAATGAAAGGATACTGTTTAACATAACCTAACCTAGAGAGGTTTCATAAAATCTTCCTTTATATGGACCTAGGTATTTTTATATAGTCCAGGCCTATACATATATATATATATATATATACACACATTTTATATCTACATATAATGACTTTTTCGGGGATTCTTACATAACCTAACTTAATGGGAATATTGAAAGTCTTTACATAGGTAGCCTGTAATATATATATTTTATTTCAGATTATTGTCATTGTTTGTCTTTTCATGGAAAGCACAAGCAGATTGAGAGAAAGGGTGTAAATATTTGAGTGGCAACAGGAAATGAACATTGGCCAAGGCTAAGGTAACTGAAAATGAAAAACATTGAAGTACTATCAAAAAATTTGTTTTTACTCCATCTCTGAAGCACTCATATAATGAGGACGAAGAAAAAAACTATTCAGAAAATGATTATACCTTGAGTCCAATTACAGTTGATAAATACAATGATGAACTTGATAACAAATTAGAAAAGGATGATGCAGCTGTGAATCAAATTGAAGACAATCTTAATACACCAGAAAACTGTCAAAGCAGAAAGCTTACTTATAGCTGAAAAAAAACAAAACAAGCCGTAACATCAGGCAATGATAGTTCATTCATTGCAGCAGGCTCTAGATTTCCTGCTGACACACTGCCTGCTGCTCTAGTAGAGGATAATGAGGAGGTAATCTAATTGATTTTATTTATCCCTACAACAAAACTAAATAATTAAAAAAATGACAATCTCAACCAATTACAAGTATGATATATGTATTGATATAGAAGTCAAAATATATACAGCCTTCTTAAAATATTGGCAATGTAGAATTAGAAATCATACGCAAAAATGTATATATATATATATATATCTATGTAAACAAACGCAAAACTCAAAATATATATAGGGCCTTACAAAATCTTAATATTGGCCAATGCTGAAATATAGATCACACGCAAAAAATTGTAGAATATATATATATAAATAAAATCCAGTGTATATATACGAGGGGCGGTCAATAAGTTTTGCATTTTGGATATAAGGAAACGAGATACGAGGAAAAGTGTTTTATTATTTTTCAATATGACTACCCTCGACTTCAATGCACTTGAGCCACTTGTCCCTGAGGCTTCGAATTCCCGAAACCAGAAATCTCCCGACTGCTGTTCAATCCACTCCTGGATGGCAAGCTGGACATCTTCATCGTCCCCAAACCAGCGTCCATGCAGTGCAGCCTTGAGCTGATGGAATAAAAAGTAGTCGCTCGGGGGCTGATCTGGACTGTAGGGAGGATGGTTGAGCTCCTCAAATCCGCACTCGCGCAGGGCAGCTTGTGCAACTGGACTTGTGGACTTTGACAACGTTGAAGTTGATCATGGGGCGTGAGGTTTCTAGGGACCCAACGGGTAGAGACCTTGGTCATGACCAAATTGTCGTGGATGATGTTGATAACACTTCCATGTGATATTCCAAGTTCTCGCTCGATTTCTTCGACCTTCACCCGGCGATTTTCGAGGATCATCCTCTCCACAGGGGCTACATTGTCCTTGTTAGTCATGTCTGATGGGCATCCTGGACGGGGGTCATCTTCAAGGGACTCACGACCATGGTGAACTCCCTATTCCAGTGAGCAATGGTTGCATATGAAGGGGCAGTGTCGCTGTACACTGCAACCATGCGTTCATGGATCTCTTTTGCATTCTTGCCTTCCTTGGTAAAAAATTTGATCACTGCGCGGTGCTCAACCTTCTCCATTATTGAAAAATTTGTGACTGACGATCTGCGATCAGCTACTGCTTCTTAAATAGACAAGGCAGGAGTGTGCGGCTGCAGGTCCTGACTTGTCATAACTTGTCCTAACACCCCCCACAAACAGCCATCACCTTTCCTCTGTTTTGCCCTACCGATTCGCAAAACTTATTGC
The DNA here is from genome assembly GCA_963969495.1 of Ceratothoa steindachneri. Taxonomy (NCBI): domain Eukaryota; kingdom Metazoa; phylum Arthropoda; class Malacostraca; order Isopoda; family Cymothoidae; genus Ceratothoa; species Ceratothoa steindachneri. The sequence goes on from OZ018322.1 coordinate 61,079,956, forward strand.
CCCGCCCCTCGTATATATCTAGGATCGACACAACAATCTCTCTAATAACTGGTACCAGTAATGGGCAAAAAAAGGGGGGTAAGGGAATGAGTGAGGTAAAGGGAGGCAGGCCTGCTTTCTTTTTGGACTTCTTTAGGGTTCTGACACTTGGTGAGGCTCCACGCTTACAGAACTGGGATGCACAAGTTCCACCAACTGTGTTGGAGACTGGGAGGCACTCTCAATGACTGTCAATTCAGGACACTCTTTCTCATTTGCTGAGGGCATCAGCTAAGGGCTGGCTTCCCATCTTTTGCCACTGCCTCTCAAGATCAGATGTTAATCGCTAGCCGGTACAACGGAGCTAAAGGAAGAAGGCATCTTCAGTCACAGATTCACTGCCACACTCAAACATCCTTAACACTAACATACACTCACACCCATTCACACACACTGACAGTCACCTGGTTGTTTGTCCAGCTCCCTCTTCTTCCTTTCACTTATGTTAAATACAAATTAACACTCAATCAACAATCAATTATATCAACTTATCTCAGCCAAAAATTATACCTGTAGTAAGAGACAGAGATGAATGGGAGGCACAATAGAAGTCTATTGGGTCCCCCACTCGGATTGCCCCATCTCATCTTCTTCGTCCCATGCACCCTGGAAAAGAAGAAAGAGATTAGACATTTGGGGAGGTGAAGGGAGGCAGACTGCTTCCTAACCACCACAACCCAACCTGTTGGTTAGCAGATATAAATCAAAATGTAAGAGATTATTTAACACTGAAAGGTCCTCCTAATATTCCAGTGAACAACTTCACAAGAAATGGAAAGGGATTGTGTTTTTCAAAGTTTCACTTTAAGCAGAATCTTCCAAATGGGGAGAGTGTTTGTTGAAAGACCTTGGATTATATACTCTCAGTCTGCTGATAGAATTGATTGCTTTTATTGCAAACTTTTTAGTAAGAACACATCCAGTGGATTCAACAATTTGTCTAATCTTCATATAATGTGTGAGCATGAAAATTCTAAGAACGATTTGGAAGTCACATGGAGTTTCTGGGAGTGAACAGACAATTGACAAAGAACTTGAAATAATCTTTAATGAATATGCAAAGCACTAGCAGCAAGTATTCAAAAGGTTAGTAGCATAGTGCAGTTTCTTGCTGAGAGAAAATTAGGATTTAGAGGAACAGAAGAAAAAGTAGGTAATGAGAATGTACACAATGAAAACCTTTTAGGTCTGATGAGCTGTTTGGAAAGTTTGACCCTGTTCTTGACACATTTTCAAAAATTCAAACCCATGAAATTCATACTCACTAATTAGGAAAAGATACTCAGAATGAACTACTAGACATTAGAGCTACTTCCGTTTTGAATGAGTGAAAGCTGCTAAGTACTACACCATTATTTAGACTGCACACCTAATATGAGTCATCAAGAGCAATTGTCTGTAATGATCAGGTATGTGTCTGATGGTAACTTGGCTCCTTCATGTGTTTATGAACACTTCCTAAAGTTTATGCAAGTTGAAAGTAGCACAGGAGGAGATTTCTAAAAGAATTATTGAACACACTGAAGAAAATTAAATTTAGAGGTGAAAGATATTTGAGGCCAAGGCTATGACAATGGTAACAACATGAAAAGTCCTACATTTGGAGTATAAGCACAACTGTTGAAGGATAATTCAAGAGCTTGTTTTATACTCTGTCCATGTCACAATTATAACCTTTTACTCTAAGATGTAGCCAAGTGTTGTCCAGATTCTATAACTTTATTTTAAGCTGGCAAAGGATCTGCATATTGTTCTCAGCATCAACTAAGAGGTGGGCAGTTAAAAAAAAAACAACAATATATACCCTGGTTATCAGTGAAACCCTTGAGCAACACAAGGTGGTAGTGTCGGATTGATAGTGTTAAAGCTATTCATTATTAGTTTGGGGAAGTATATGATGCACTTGTAGAAATATCAGAGATAACAGATGAGCTCAAGGTAAAAGAAAAAACAATCTTTACCAAACTAGTTAAAAGACTACAAACTTTTACTTTCTTTGATATTTTGGTATGGAGTACTTTTTAAAGTTAACCATATAAACAAGGAACTACAAGGTGAAACAAAGGACATTGATGAAGGCATGGAGTCATTTGAAAAACTATTATCATGGCTAAGAATTTAATGGGAGGGTTCGGGGGGTTATGATGTTCTAGTAGATTCAAATGAATTGGCTGAAGCTGTTGAATTACCATTGGAGTTTAGACAATTTCAAGAAGAAAAAAAATACTTACAAGGAAGAGAATGTTTAAATATGAGGCAAAAGATCAACATTTAGATGATCCAAAGGAAGCATACAGAGTTCAGTGCTTTAGCTTAGTGCTAGACGAAGTTATTCTATGTATGGAGTAAGTTAAACAACTTAAAGCCATGTAAAATATTTGGATATCTAAATAACCTTTGAAGTTTACTTAAGGAAGACATAAGGAAACACACCTGGCTGCCACAGGGGTGGCAGCCAGGAACTTCTCCATCTTGGAAAAGGATCTTGCTAAGGCTAGTCCATCTGGCCTGGGGGCTCCTTCCCGTGGAGGAGAGAAGTTGGTTCATTCCCCACTCTCCTCCTCTAAAAAGAAAAAAAAATGGTGGGGGGGGCTCATCTCTATCTGCAGGAGTTGCAGGGATGGATAAGTCTGCTGCCGTTTTGGTAAGCAACAGACCAAGATTGGCACATCCGGCCCCGTTGCTTCCTCAGGTGGGAAGTCACAGACGAAGACCAGAACTGCGCAGAGCAGATCCTCGATTATGTTGGGTCCCCTCATTCAGAGGCTACCTCGTATTTTCGAGCCTGGTGGCTTCAAACGCTTCATCATATGCTCCACTGATGGCAGCATATTGGCTAAGGGTAACATGATCCATCAAAGTAGAGCTTTAGCTAGTGTGATTGGTAGAGAGCCAAAGGTGACCTGTTTCTCGGACTGTAGCCTTCTGTCAAATGCGTCAAATCTCTCCAAAGCGGCCATGATTAGTGTCCTTTGGACACTTGATGGTACACCAGTGAGTGTGATGCTGCACTCTACCATGAACTTTGTGAAAGGAGTAGTTTATGCGAGGGAACTCGTGGACTACTCCATAGATGACTGACCATGGGGCGGTCAAAGTAGAGTGTGTGATGAGAAAACAGGGAGTGGCCTCGAGACCCACCCCTATACTCATCACATTCGATTGTGATAAGTTCTCTGAGTCAGTGTGTGCCAGTTGGTATCGGTACCATGTGAAGGCATTTGTGCCACTGCTGTGGAGGTGCTATTATTGTCACTGCTTCAGCCATACTAATGACTCTTTGTAGGCCTGCAAAGTCAGGGTTACCCGAAGTTTGTGTAAGTTGCTCCAAGGCCGCACACAATAAGTCCAAGTCATGTGTGACCAAGTGTTGCGGAGAGCAGCACCCCACTTCATTGAAGCAATATGGTGTGTATCTCCTTGAGATACACACCAATGCTAAGAAAGACACCCTCTGCTCCTTGCCCCTCCACGTCTATGAACACGGTCGTTTCTGTGCCCATTCAGAACCCTTCTGTGGGTTCTACCCACCCTGGTAAAGCTTAAACCAGGGCTCCCCTCCTTTACCCGAGCGTGACTTTCTTGTAAGGCAAAATGGCCGCGCTTCCACCGAGTCATTAGACTCACAGGAAGCAACACCCTTGAAGTTGGTTGTGAGGCCATCTTCTGAGGTTCCAAAAGTTGCCCCACAAAAGGAGGACAGCAATAAAGGAGCTTTGGCTCCTTCGCCCACACCCAGTGGGTGTCTGGGTGGCTCAGAGATGGTGGAGGAAAAGACTTGCATGGCTTGCCATGCAAGTCTTTTCCTCCACCATTTTAGCCACCCTACCACCACAGGATGGAGGCTGGGTAGGGGGATGCGCATTTACACCCGACATGATATCTCTATTCTTCTCTTTGCTTTAGGTACTCTCCTTTCAGTCAGTAGCTGTGCAGCTGCACCTGGATATTCAACTTCGATGCGGGGGGCTTCCTCTGCAATGTGGCACGTTTGCCGAGGCCCTTTCTCTTGCTCGGAGATCTGAATGGTAGACACCCCCTCTGGGGAGATTACTCAATTAATCTCCGGGGTCAAGTCCTTGCCGACCTTATCAACAAACTGGAGATAGGTGTCCTAAATGTTGATGAGTTTATGCATCTCGGTCCAAGAACGGCTTCATTTTCCTGCCTCTCCGATGCACAGCCTGATTTGGGGTGGGAGGTGGTCGACCTCCATGTTAGTGATCGCTTTCCCATTCAAATATTTTCTGGGCCACTGCCGCCTGAGAGCCCGCCCTGGTGGTACTTGGTGTGGGTACATTGGTCTGAATTTCAGGATTTAAAAAAAAAAAATTATTTAAGGGGCTATCTGGCGACTGCCCACTTAGGCATAAGTCGCGATAAACAAACAGCCTAGTTCTAGGCTACTTTAAAAAAATTGAAAAGAAAACAACAATAAAAAGAAATAACAATTAGAAAGCAATAACAATAACAAAAACAACAACTAAACCTAGTTAAATGAAAGGGAGAAGGCCGGGCTTCCCCCAAAAGTCAACAAGTCCACCAGTCAATGTGCACACACTCATCCCGAGTACAAGGGACAGTCGGTAGCGACCCCGCCCATCCTGGTACCGGGACAGGTAACATGCGCGAAGATCACCCAGACTGGGACATTTAACAAGAATGTGCCGAACAGTCTGGGGGACGACGCAGTCGTCACAATAGGGCGCAGGCGTGCGCTCCATCAAATAGCCATGCGTCACACGAGTGTATCCGATTCGGAGACGACAGAAAACCACCTGAAGCCGTCGTGGAATTGGGGGCTAGGTCCATGGGAACAGCCGTGGTGCAATGGCACGCAACTTAGGACTGCCAAGCAGTCCGAAGAGCTGCCTGCATTCCTGCCATGTAGTCAGTGTGAGGAAGAGCGAAACGCTGGTCCGGTTGCAGAGTCCTCGCGGACTCTTTGGCGCCCTCATCGGCGCGCTCATTCCCCGCAATTCCCACATGTCCAGGTACCCAGCAGAAGATAATTTCGACATCCGCCCGGCTCGCGAAAACCGTGGCGTCACGGATATCGCGGACCAGGGTATGCGGAGATTATAAATGCCCCGAGAGCACTCCGAATTTCTGGAAATGACTGATTTCTTTATCTCAGTCGATGAGTTTAGGTCGGTAGATGAGGCCGTTGAGTTCTCCGGCAACCTCATCGCTGTGGTCAGCCGAGTAGGAAACGGCCCTCAAACAGAAGCGTTATGCCTATATGCCCTATAAGCGCCGCCCGAATGATTTCACTGTCAGTGAATTTCGTCGGGCTAGGGCTAGGTTCCGGTATATTTCGAAGCACGCCCCCGCTCTTCTTGGCGGGCATATGTGTCTTCACTTAAAGGGAAGACCCATCTAGCAGAGGTGTGGAACCGAGTCAAAAGGATTCGGCGTAAGTTCTCGCAGGACTACCCTCCCGTTCTCGAGGAGAATCGGACCGCATTCTCTAGCCGGGATGCAGCTCCGCCAGCATTCAATGCGCGTAGTTATGTCTCGGAAGGCCTTCGACTGGACTTTACCTCCAGAGGCGGAGAACCCTTCAATGACAGGTTTACTCTAAGTGAGTTACACTCTCGCTTCGTGCGCAGACACCGCTCCTGGTCCGGATGATGTCCCATACGCCATGCTTCGACACCTGGGTGAGCAAGGCATGGGCCTTTCTGTTAGATTTATTCAACCGGATTTTTTTTTTTTAAAGGGGCCATCTGGCGACTTATTCAACAGGATCTGGGTAGAGGGTATCCTCCTAGATTCCTGGTGAATCGCTACTGTGCTCACTTTTCGCAAACCAGAGAGAGATCACTCCTCCCTGGCCAGTGTCCGCCCACTTTCTCTAACCTTCTGCGTCTGCAAGTTGAGGGAGAAATTATACACAGCGGAAGCCATCTGTCTTGTGCACAGTGCGGCTTCCGCAAGTTCCACTCCACGTCGGATGCTCTGCTCCTACTGGAAAATGCCTTCTGTGAGGCTTTCCTTCATAGACAGCACTACGCCACGGTGTTTATCGATCTGGAGAAGGCCTATGATACCGGATGGCGATACTGTATCATGGAAACTCTCCACACGATGGGGGCGAGGGGACGCCTCCTCTATCTGAATTTTTGCGAGATCGTCGATTCCGCGTATGGCTAGGGGGCGCCCTCTCCGGCCCAATGGAGCAGGAAGAGGTGTCCCACAGTGAAGTGTCCTCAGTGTAATACTCTTTGCCCTGAGCGTCAACGTCATCACCTCGGTGCTGCCGGAAGATGTTCTCGCTGTGCTCTACGTGGACGATCTTTCGATCTCTTTTGGCGCCTCCCAGATGCCAACCCTAGATGGTTGACTCCAACAGGCATTGAACCCCGTCTCTCGCTATTCCGAAGCGCACAGGTTTCGGTTTTCCTTGGCCAAGACTAAGGTGGTGCACTTCTGCCGCCATCCACGGCTCCACCCTGACCCAGACTTGTTTCTAAATGGGGTGCGCCTGAAAGTGGTGGACTCCCACTGTTTCCTTGTTCTTGTATTTGACCGACGCCTCACCTGGGAGGCTCATATTCACAGTTTTACGGTCCTTTAATTTTTTATCGATTCTTTGTTCGTTCGAAGCTCGACTACAGATGCGAGTTTTATGCAGCCGCATCTGAGCGTGTACTGCAAAAGGTGGACTCGATCAACCACAACGGCCTTCGCCTGGCGACCGTTGCCTTCCGCACTTTCCCTATTGAGAGCCTACTTGTCGATGCTGGGGAGATGCCACTCGTTCTGCGCCGTGCACAGTGTATTTCTCGCCTGTACGCGCGAGCCCGACGCATCCCTCGGTCGCCAACAGCTCTCACTGCATTCGCCGCTTATCTCGACTATGCCTATGCCGCCGAGGGACGCCAGTCATACCCTTACCCCTTCGGCTTTAAGGCCTGGAAACTCCTTCGAGAGCAAGGTATAGCTCTCGGGCTGGTGGCGCCCCTAGTTCTGCCCAAGACGACACCTTAGATGGTCCCACCTTTGACCATTTGTCGCCCCGCCTCTGCTCCCAAAGCTTGTACACCGCCTGGAGTATTGCGTTAGGCCTTTTTTGTAGAACACTTCCTGTCACGCTGGAACCGTGTAAGTTTATATGGATGGCTCCAAATCCCAAGAAAGGGTTGGTTTCCACGCCGTATCTCCCTTGTTTGAAGTTAGCTGGGCTCTGCCAGACGCTGCATCTGTCTTCACGGCCACACTGGTTGCAATACACCGCCTGGTACTGGAGATAACGCGACGTGTCCTGTTCGGAGACTGGATTGTGATTTATAGCGACTCATCAGGCACCCTGAGTGCTCTCGGGATATTGGAATCTCTGCATCCCCTGCTTTGCAATATCTGTGCTGTCACACTTTTGGCGAGCTGGTTGGACATTGAGATTATCTTCTGATGGGTTCCTGGACATGTAGGAATTGCCGGGAATGAGTGCGCTAAAGAGAGTGAGGACTGGGCGACCAGACAGGCATTTCTTTGGGCTGCTTGACAAAGAAGATGGGAGGCGGTCGAGACGAACCTAAAGTTGTGTGCCATTGTTCCGCGACTTCCCATGAAACCTACCCCCAATGCTGCAATGGCTTCAGGTTGCTTTCTGTCATCTCTGAATTGGACACACTCACAGGATGCACTGCTATTTGATGGAGCGCTCGCCTGCCCCTTATTGTGATGACTGCATTGTCCCCCAGACTGTTTGGCACATTCTCATTGAATATCCCAGTCTGGGTGATCTTCACGCACCTTACCTGTCCCCATTTGGGATGAGTTCGTGCACACTGATTTGTGGACTTTTGACATTTTGGAGGAGGCTGGCCTCCTCCACCTCATCTAACTTTTTTGTAGGTCATACATTCTTGCCCTGTGGCCTTCCCTCGACACTCAAGCTGCTTCCTGCTTTTTTCGTTTTTCCTCTTTTTTTATATTGTTATTGTTTTTTTTGTTTTGTTTTTGCATATTGATATTTTAATTTTTCCTAGTACTAGGATGTCAGGAGTATGGCAACTTATGCCCTAGTAGGCAGTCATCAGATGGGCTCCTGAAGTATTTTTTTAAATGTACACATTAGTCTGCTAGAAATGGTCTTTGTATACTGCATCGTTGTTTATGAGTTCTTACCCTCAAAATTCTAACATTTTTTAAACCTTCGATAGATCTGGATCTCAGGATTACTTGATAGCCATGGGAACACTTCATAGATGTTCTTCTAGATCAGCTCATTTGGAATGATAGTGAGAAGGCCTCCATAGCACACATTGCCCAACTTCCTTCATAGTCCTCATTCATCCTGATTGAATCATTTCTGTATTTGACTCTGTATTGTCAAATGGGAGACCAATGATATGATATGTATACCAAGTCAGTTCACCTCTTGAATGATGACTCTAGCTATTTTCTCACCAGTTCCATCTTTAGTATTCTTTCCAAACTTGCCACTTGATATTCACTGTTTTCGTATTTCTCATTTTATTTGCCTGAATTTGGGTATTTCTTTGACAACTTCTTAATGCCATTCATAATATTTTCCTCCATCATTACTAGGATGTTTGCCTTCTTCCAACATCTTAGGGCTTGATTTTTGTCGAGTTTCCAGGAGTAGAAAGCATCTCCTTCATTTCCTTCTGATGGTACACGAAGCCTAATAACACTTGTTCTCTGGAGGGGAGGCAAGCCTTCAGAAATTCTCCCCAGCATTTTTGCAAGTAACTACATTTCTTTTCCAGAATTAATTTTTGCACTCAAACAAAGACACATTAGTACATTATAATATAAAAAAATATAAGAATATTTAGAATGTGTTCAAACTTAGGTATACAGGTCACTTAGCTGGTGTATAGTTACTTTGTCACATCACGCCTGGGAGTATTCAGGAATAATGCCACAGCACATGGTCTTTCCCAGAAGTCTTCTAAGATGTTGAGGTAGGTGAGGGAAAGACATGATAGGATGAGATGGGCATTGTTTTCAGGTTGCTGTAGGTTGCAGCTGGAACACTTTTTATATTTAGAGGGTTGTGTCCTGATTGCATACAGCAGTGAAGAGAAACTCCCTTTTTCCAATCTGAAGTGGATTTAGATGGATGAATGTTGTATGAGGTGCTTTAGAGTAAGGTGTTTTTCAGCTGGTTTTAAAGTGCTAAGTGAAGTGGGTATATATGTGCTTTGTGACTGGTTTCGATCATTAGTCTGAGTATATAATTAGAAATGCAAAGAGCTCAGTTTGAATAGAGGAAGTATAAACATAAGTAGAGGTAAAAAAAAAAAACAACTTCTGATTGTGTAAGAAAATTCTACAAAGTTCAAATTAAATCTATTTAGATTAATAATAGTTTTAAAAAAATGTAGTGGCTTTATTACTAATCTGCTCTCATATAAGATGCCTTTGATTTCTCAGTGGGGACCTACATTTTAAAATGGGATCTGAACCACAGATCTCTACACCCTATGGCAGCTGCTGTGTACTCAACCTTAATAGGGACTCTATCCAGCAACTTCCCATCACACCCAATGTTGCTTAACTTCATTGTAATCAGAATCATTGTCTCCACTCAGCTAGGCCATAGCTGAATATAAATGAATGAATGAAAGGTATATTGCTTGAGAAGTGTACTGTATGTGCTGATCAAATGATTTAATAAAACCGATATGAGGTAAAGTTACCCCATCAAAAGACAAGGGAGAAGATGGGTACTCTTAATCAGGTGGGTCAGGGAAATTTAATTTGTTGAACAAGAAGGATCTGGAGGAGGTACTGGGGCAGAGGTTCCTTCAGGGGATGTCAGGTGAAGTATGGGTAACTAGACTACAGCTGACATCTGGAGGATTGTGTACCCTTCCAGCTCCAATGCTTGCGGGAAGAAAAGTGTCTATATATCTTCCACACATTTTCATTTCTATATTCACCACTTTACAAATCTATCCTGAGAAACTTTTTGTTTGAGATGCTTTCATTTGTTTTTGCTTTAAATCTAATAAAAATTCTATTCATTATACTCCTCATGTGTTACTTTGTGAGTTCTCTATATTGTTTCATATACTCTATTTTGTTATATATTAATTGTGTGTTCCAAGGAAGTAGTGCATTAATAATCATGAAAATCCAGTGATTTGGAAGGAATATTATTGACATTAATTTCTTTAATATTTACAAACTGCTCTTCAGTTAACTCATTATAATTGCCTCTTTCAGGTGCAGCTCTTGATGATGATCTTCATAGTGAATCTGGAGATGAAGTGGATGAAAGTGAAGAAGAAGAAGAAGAAACAGAATCACAGAAAGGCAAGAAAAGGAAACCAAACATTAAATTCAAAGGCAATAAAAAAAAGAGAAACAAAAAGAAGCTGCAAAGTGAAGATGTTGACCCTGAAACAAACAAAGAGACCAATTGTGTTGAAGAAGCCAAAAAAGCAGATAGCTTATGGGCAGGTAAAAATCTGTTTATATTGCCATCGCCAAAAAAGCAGATAGCTTATGGGCAGGTAAAAATCTGTTTGTATTGCCATTGTAAATTCCTGCACGGGGTCATCAGTCTTAGCAGCTGGCATATAGAGGACTGTACACCCCCAACCCCAACATGTGTAATGAAGGCACAGGCATGGTGCTAACTTTAAATATTACAGCCAGAGCCAAGAGAGACTATTGTTCTTTTTTTATAATTTGAACCTCTCAAACACACCAATACTGTCTGTCTTTTCCTATCTAGTATTATAGACCAAACCAGCTACCTCACATCAGAAGATATTTGATAGTACTGATTAACTTTTTGTGTCTATACATTTATTTCCATAGTTACTAGTACTGTTACTATTTTGCTAATGTTTATAATTTGATAGTCTTGGAGAATGTAAGGTTTGATTGATGCAGCAGCTATACTCTACCAAGCAAAATAAGAAAAAATTCTTTATTAAAATATTTTTAAAAATATGATGTAGGTAAATGAAATTTCCATGCTACATAAAGTCATGCATTTAATATAGTTTATGAAGATTTCATATGATATAATTGTATATTCAAGAAATTATAATAAACTAACAAAATAAAATATTGACATGTGCAAAATAAGAGAATGATCATTCACAGAATTGCTTACCAAGCAAATGTGCTAGAAACAAAGCAAGATTTGACAATGATGAAACTTAAAAAATCCTTAATATGAGATGTTGAAGCCTTTGTTTTCTACTTTGCTCAATTTTCATCCATAAATCTATCACAGTTGAAGGCTGATGGTCTCAAACTTGGTCTCAATTGATCTTCCAGAGGTTCTCAATTGGGTTCAGGTCTGGGTTCTGAGCAGGCCACTTCATTACTTTGATATCTTCTTGTTTGAAATAGTATTTTACTCGCTTTGGTGCGTTGTCCTGCATAAATACTGCTGGCTGGTTCAGAGATGCGTGGAGTGAAGGTATAACATGTTGTATGAGGCTTAGGTACACATTCTCATTTAGCATTCCACTTATTTGCACTAGTGAACCAACTCCTTCAGACAAAAACATCCTCCATACCATGACACTCCCTCATCCATGCTAAACAGAATTTTTAACACATTTAAGAGTTAAGTCTGTCACCTGCAGCACATTTAACAAAGCACAAAACTTCTTCCATCAGATACAACTAAATTAAATTTACTTTCATCTCTGAAGTGAATTCTCTCCCAATTTTTATCTTCACAAACAAAATTAACTTCAGCATGTTTGAGTCTTGCCTTCTGGTTCTTCTTACTGATGATAAGTTTGGTTGCTGGAGAATGATCTTTTTAAACCATATGCATTGAAGCGTTGGGACCTGTGAAACGGTTCACTTCTTTGCCACTCTTGGTCTTAATTTTTTGAGAAATTCCTGCTGGAGTCTTGAAGGGATCCTTCATAGAGAAGCGTCTAATAGTTCTGTCTTCTCGGACAGTGGTTAGACAAGAGATTTATAGGGTTGTTTTTTTTTTCATTGTATAACTTCAAAGTGCACAAAATCACACTCTTAGGCCTTCCTACCTCTCTTAAAATTGCAGAAAGTGTCCTCCCCAAAGTCTTCACGCAAACACTTCTCTAACGAAGCTCAGGAGTCATTTTCACTTGTGGTGGCATCTCTATAGAGTGAGTATGACAACAATGGTGGTTGTACATTTCTTAGCTACTGAGCAAAATGTTGCCAGATGATTTCAAGACACTTCTAGAATGTTCCTGAAAAAATCATTCTCTTATTTTTCATATGTCAATAGTTTTTGTTAGTTTATTTAGTATAATATCCTGAATATAAGATTGCATGATATGAAATCTTCATAAAATATATTAAATGCATGCCTTTATGTACGATGGAAATTTCATTTACCTACTTATAAAAAAATATTTTAATAAAGGAAAATCATTCTCTTATTTTGCTCAGTAGTGTATGATTGCTGACTGCCTCTACGAAGACCTTACCTTACAAGGGGTACCCTATGTAAACTTACACCTGGTACTTGGATGGCCAGCTCATTTTCTGAGCCCCATATCCATAAGGAAGCTCTGGTCAGTCAATGTTCATTGGGTTGATTTTCAACTCTAGCCACTTGGGGAAGCTGGGGCATTCCCCCCATCACTTTTCCAAGACTATCCACTTCTATATCCTTTCAATATCACCTTCGCCAAGCAAGGGGGCAACGCAATCACCCCGCAGTGAGAGCCAAGGGACTTGTGTGATTCATCCATCCAAGCAAGGGGGTGCTGCTACTTGTGGCACCTGGAGGACATGTCCATCCTCCACCTAGTGTCTGCAAGGAAGGCTTGGTTCCCTGATTAGGCTGCCAAATCTTTGGCCAGACCTGGAGAAGCTGATGCATTCCTTTAACCCCTTTTGTACCATCTCCCAATGCATTGGAAGGCCATAGTATCCTTCCATGCCTTTTTTTTTTCTTATTCTTATGTCCACAACTGAGAGAATTATAGTAGCGCTCTCAGGAGAAGTGCTACCTCTAAGCATGACCTCACTCCACATTAGTGTGAAAGGCTAGGAAAAAAAAGGCATCCCTCTAAGTGGTGGAGAGAGATCCCTTTTGTCATCCTTTAGGGCATTTTCCTCATAAAGAGCCAGGTAATGGAGTTTCTCCTTTACATATTCTGATGAGTTCCACCCCTCCTTGATTTGCTTATTCAGTGTCACTAGAAACAAGATGACGCAACTACTGTGATAGGATCTGCCATTCCTGTACCTGCATGTGGGTACCATGTTTAGACTGTTACACTTTGTACCTGGAGAAGCTGAGTGCAAATTAGGCAGGCCCTGTCACTGGGTTGACTTGAACTCTCTTATAGGGCCTGGGGAAGTTGGTGCACTTCCTCATCACTCCATCTTAGCATTCCTTTTTTTTCTATGACTATTGCCTCACCCTTTGTCTAGTTTTAAGGAACTGACCAGCTACCTCATGTCATGTCAGAAGAGAGGTTTTGGAATCTCTATAAACAATGCTTTCATGTTGCAAGAGACCAGGACTTGAAGGGTTCTGGACATTGGGATGTGATTAATGGAAAGATCAGTTTTGCCACAATAATCACTTACCTCCATGTATTGGGCCCTATTCCTGCAGCTATTTTTGGGTTCATAAGGATATACTGCTTATGGTGGGTGGGCTTTACTCCCTCCCTTGTTGGCTGCTAGGTTGATAAAAAGGTTTGTGTCCCATCTCTGGGTCTGCCATAACAGACTCCCAGAATCCCACCCCGTAAGGGGCGCGGCGATTTGCCTTCCTGATCGCCATGCTGACAGGACTCAGCGCCCCATCCAGCCCCAACTTAGCCTCTTCTCCTTCTTTCAGACATCCTGTATTTCTCCCGTACTTCCTCACTTCCCCTACAACCTCTCCAAAAAACTTTCTCTGGTTGTCCCCCTTTACTTTCCAAGGGGACTGCCAAGAAAGCCAGCAGGCAGCGAGAGCTGACCGCTCCTCATTGAAGCGGCTTGGTAGGGCAAACCTTCTTAGGGAGGAGAGGGAAGCCAGGCCCCTTTAGTCGTTTCCCTCAAAAGACCTGCTGGCTAGAATACTAAACCTAGCGGGGGTCAAGGCCTGTGCCTCCCAAGACAAGACTAAAGACACTGCTGCCAATAGGACCTGTGATGTCCCAGGGGGGATGGCCAAATGGAGGCCCCACCCGAGATAGACATGGTCCTTGAGGCAACCCAGCCTCAAAGGGTAGAACCTTCCTTGAGAGCGAATCCGGGCTCGGGGCCAAGCACCGAACTCGAGTCCACTCCTATGCAAGGTCCTCCTCAAACGGCTAGGGTTTCCAAGGCAGTACAAAGAGGGGAGGGATCTCCTCCCCCGACCGGTGCCCCTATGACTGCCAGGACCTTATCCATCTCGAAGAAGGACCTGGCTGAGGCCAGTCTATCTGGCCTGGGGACTCCTGCCGGCGGAGGGGAGAAGAGGGTTCATTTCCCGCCATCCTCTCCTAAAAAGAAAAACTGAAAAAACTCGGGGCCTCTCCATCCGCGAGGGCTACATGGATAGATGGGTCTGCTGCAATTTTGGTAAGCGACCAAGCCAAGATCGGCACATCCGCCCCCCTCTGCTCCCCCTCCCCCCGGGTGCAGAGCCCCTGACTATCACCAAAAGTGTGCAGGGCAGAGCCTCGATAACATCGGGGCCCCTCATTCAGAGATTACCCGGCATTTTCGAGCCGGCTGGCTTAAAACGCTTCCTCATTATTCGCTCCACTGATGGCACCATGTTGGCGGATAGCTTTAGCTAGTGTGATTGGTAGAGAGCTGAAGGTGACCCGTTTCTCGGATGGGAGCCTTTTGGCAAATGCGTCGAATCCCTCCGAGGCAGCCATGATTAGTGCCCTTCAGACACTTGATGGCACACCTGTGAGTGTGACGCCGCACTCTACCATGAACTTCGTGAAAGGAGTAGTTTATGCAAAGGAACTCGTTGACTACTCCATAGAGGACATCATCTTAGAGCTGGCCGACCATGGGGTGGTCAAAGTCGAATGCATGATGAGAAAACAGGGAGGGGCCTCGAAACCCACCCCTACACTCTTCATCATGTTCGACTGTGACAAGCTCCCTGAGTCGGTGCGTGCCAGTTGGTACCGCTACCGCATGAAGGCATTTGTGCCACTGCCGCGGAGGTGCTATTACTGTCACTGCTTTGGCCATACGAATCACTCATGTAGATATGCAAAGTCAGGGTCACCCAAAGTATGTGTAAATTGCTCCAAGGCCGCACATGATAAATCCAAATCGTGTGTGGCCAAGTGTGTCGATTGTGGAGAGCCTCACCCCACTTTGTCGAAGCAGTGTGGTGCATATCTCCTTGAAAAAGAAATCCTGGCCGTTCAGGCGTAAGATTGACTCTCATTCCACGAGGGTAAGGACTTGGCCCTTGCACGCCCGGCTCTGCCTGGGACGTCTTATGCCTCAACGGTTAGAAAGACAACCCTCTGCTCCTGGCCCATCCAGGCCAATGAGCACGGTTGTTTCCGCACCCATTCGGAGCCCTTCTGCGGGTTCTACTCAACCCGGGCGCTCCCCTAGTAAAGCTGGCAGCATATAGGGTTCACACCTAGCCCCAGCTAAAACCAGGGCTCTCCTCCCCCCTTTCCCCCAGCGTGATCGTTTCCCGTAAGGCGAAACGGCCATGCGCCTCCACCAACTCATTAGAATCACAGGAGGCAACACCCCTGAAGTTGGTTGCTAGGCCATCTTCAGGGGTTCCTAAAGCTGTCCCCCGAAAAGAGGACAGCAACAAAGGAGCATTGGCCCATGCCTATTGGTGGCCCGAGTGGCAACTGCCGCCTGAGAGCCCACCTCAGTGGTACTTGGCGCGGGGACGGTGGCCTGTATTTCAGAAAATGACTGAATTCTCTATTTCAGTCTAGGAGTTTAGGTTGGTAGATGAAGCCGTTGAGTTCTCCAGTAACGTCATCGCCGCGGGCCTGACTATTCCCAGAACGTCTGGCCGTTTTGCACGCCGACCACTCCCGTGGTGGTCGGCCGAGTGTGAGACGGCCCTCAAACAGAAGCGTTATGCCTACATGTGCTATAAGCGCCGCCCGAACAATTTCACTGTCGCTGAATTTCGTCGGGCTTGGGCTAGGTTCCGGTATATTTCGAAGCACGCCCGCCGCTCTTCTTGGCGGGCATACGTGTCTTCACTTAATGGGAAGACCCCTCTAGCAGAGGTGTGGAAGCAAGTCAAAAGGATTCGTGTTAAGTTCTTGTAGGACCCCCCTCCCGCTCTACAGGAGAATGGTACCGCAATCTCGGACCCCGCGTCCGTGGTGGAATCCTTTGCGACTGCTTTCTCTGCATTCTCTAGCCGAGATGCTGCTCTGCCAGCATTCAATGCACGTCGTGATGTCGCAGAAGGCTGACGACTGGACTTTACCTCGAGAAGCGGAGAACCCTTCAATGACAGGTTTACTCTGAGTGAGTTGCGTTTCGCTCTTGCTTCGTGTGCGGACACCGCTCATGGCCTGGACGATGCTCCGTATGCCATGCTTCGACACCTGGGTGAGCGAGGCATGGCATTTCTGTTTGATTTGTTCAACAGGATCTGGGTGGAGGGTCTCCTCCCAGATTCCTGGCGAATCGCTACTGTGCTCGCCTTCCACAAACCGGGGAGAGATCGGTCTACTCCGTCCGGTGTCCGCACAATCTCTCTAACTTCTTATGTGTGCAAGTTGATGGAGAAATTGGACAGTGGAAGCCATCTGTCTTCTGCACAATGCGGCTTCCGCAAGTTCCATTCCACGTCGGATGCTCTGCTCCGACTAGAAAATGACGTCTGCGAGGCATTCCTTCGTAGACAGCACTACGCCACGGTGTTTTTCGATCTGGAGAAGGCCTATTATACCGCATGGCGATATGGTATCATGGAGACTCTCCACACGATGGGGGCGAGGTGACTCCTCCCAATTTTTATATCTGAATTTTTGCGAGATCGTCGATTTCGCGTACGGGTGGGGGGGAGCCCTCTCCGGCCCAATGGAGCAGGGAAGTGTCCTCAGTGTCACACTCTTTGCCCTGAGTATCAATGGCATCACCTCGGTGCTGCCGGAAGATGTTCTCGCTACGCTCTACGTGGACGACCTTTCGATCTCTTTTGGCGCGGCCCAGATGCCAACTCTGGAGCGTCGACTCCAACAGGCATTGAACCGCGTCTCTCGCTATGCCGAAGCGCACAGGTTTCGGTTTTCCTTGGCCAAGACTAAGGTGGTGCACTTTTGCCGCCATCCACGGCTCCACCCACACCCAGACTTGCGGGGGGGTACGCCTGGAAGTGGTTGAATCGCACTGTTTCCTTGGTCTTGTATTTGACCGACGCCTCACCTGGGAGGCTCATATTCGCAGCCTTAAGGTCTCTTGTACCCGCGCCATGAATATTCTCCGTTCCTTGACGTTCAGCGCTTGGAGCGTTGATAGAGCTACTGCCTTACTTTTTTATTCATCCTTTGTTCGTTCGAAGCTCGACTATGGATGCGAGTTTTATGCATCTGCAGCCGAGCGTGTATTGCAGAAAGTGGACTCGATAAACCACGTCGGCCTTCGCCTGGCGACCGGTGCTTTCCGCACTTTTCCCATTGAGAGCCTACTAGTCGATGTTGAGGAGATGCCACTCGCTCTACTCCCCGTACAGTGCATCACTCGCCTGTAGGCGTGAGCCCGGCGCCTCCCTCAGTCGCCAACAGCTCTCACTGCATCCGCAGCTGATTTCGACGGTGCCTATGCCGCCCAGAGACGCGTCATACCCTAAGCCCTTTGGGTTTAGGGCCAGGAAATTCCTTCTTGAGCTCGGTATAGCTCTCGGGCCGGTAGCGCCCCTGGTTCTGCCCAGGACGCCACCCTGGAAGGTTCCACATTTGGCTATTTCTCGCCACGCCTCTGCTCCCAAAGCTTGTACAGCGCCGGGAGTATTGCGTTCGACCTTTTTGGAGCACACCTCGTGTCACGCCTGAACTGTGCCAGTGTATATGGATGGCTCCAAGCCCCAAGAGGGGTTCGGCTTCCACGCCGTATCCCCTCTGTTTGAAGTCAGTGGGGCTCTGCAAGGCGCTGCGTCTGTCTCACGGCCGAGCTGGTTGCAATACACCACTCGGTACGGGCGATTACGCGATTTGCCCGTTTCGGAGACCGGATTGTGATCTATAGCGACTCACAAAGTGCCCTGATTGCTCTCAGGGCATTAGAATCTCTGCATCCCCTGGTTCGCGATATCCGTGACGCCACGGTTTTTGCGAGCCGGGCGGATGTCGAGATTATCTTCTGCTAGGTTCCTGGACATGTAGGAATTGCGGGGAATGAGCGCGCCGATGAGGACGCCAAAGAGTCCGCGAGGACTCTGCGACCGGACCAGCGTTTCGCTCTTCCTCACACCGACTACAGGGCAGGAATACGGGCTGCTTGGCAAAGAAGATGGGAGACGGTCGAAGGGAACCTAAAGTTCCGTGCCATTGCGCGGCGACTGTTCCCATGGACCTACCCCCAATCCCGCGAAGGCTTCATGTTGCTTTCTGTCGTCTCTGAAGTGGGCACACTCGTTGTCGCACGGCCATTTTGTAGAGCGCTCGCCAGCGCCCTACTGTGAAGACTGCGTTGTCTCCCAGACTGTTCTGCACATTCTTGTTGAATGTCCCAGTCTGGGCTATCTTCGCGCACTCTACCTGTCCCGGTACCAGGATGGGCTGGGTCGCTACCGCCTGTCCCTTGTACTCGGGACGAGTTCGTGCACATTGACTGATGGACTTGTAGACTTTTGGGGTGCATCGAGGAGACTTCTTCCCGACGCCGGAGCTTGCTTCCTGATTGTTGCCATCTTCCCTTTTTATCGTTGTTTTTTATATTCTTATTTTAAAGTAGCCTAGTTAGTGTTAGGCTGTTGTGATTGCTGCGACTTATCCCCAATTGGGCAGTCGCCAGATAAGCTCGTAAATTAAAAAAAAAAAATCCCCAAATCCCAGTTAGTATTGCTATCGCATGAAGTCATTTGTGATACTTTCTCAGAGGTGCTACTACTGCTTTTGCCATACAAATCACTTGTCTAGACTTGAAAAGTCTGGTTTACCCCAAGTCTGTGTAAGTTGTTCCAAGTCTGTACATAACTCCCTATCATGTATGGTTAATTTTGTCTATTGTGCAAAGCCACACCCCACTTCTTCAAAGCATTGCAGTGCATATCTCCTGGAGAAGGAAATCCTGGCCATTTTGGCTGCGAATTATCTCTCCTTTTGCAAGGCTAAGGACTTTGTTCTGGTACATGCACTGCTGCCTGGTGTGTTTTATGCATCAATTTTAAAAAAGGCATCCTCTTTTTCTGGCCCCCTCCAGGCCTACAATCACAGTCGCTTCCACACTCATTCAGAACCCTTTTACAGGTTCTATCCTCCCTAGGCACTTCTCTGGTACAACTGGCAACACAAATGGTTAACACCCACCCTTGGCTAAAACCAGTGCTCCTCCACTCTCCCAGCGTGACTTTCCCGTAAGGTGAAACAGCCTCGCGCCTCCATCAAGTCATTACTCACAGGAGACACCTCTAAAGGTGGTCATGAGGCCAGTCTTCCAGCATTTCTATAGCTTCTCCCCAAAAGTAGGACACCACCAAAGGAACTTTGACTCCTAAGCCCCCACCCAAGGCTGGACAGTGGCTCTGAAAAGGTGTATCTTCTAAAGGAGGGACCCCCCCCTCTGAAGCCACCCCACCCATCAAAAGTTTCGAAGCAGAGGGAGGAAAGACTCCATAGTGAGCCAAACCTTCCCTGATAAGTCCTCTAAGGTGACAGCACCCAGAGTTCTGCCTCTGGGAAGTGTATAGCCATTTTTTGTGAGGCTCTTCTCCTCTAAGAGGGCCCCCCGCATCTCCAAGCTAGGCCGCTGGAGGATATATTCATTTAATGGAATTGCTGCATGTTCTGAGCCAACTGGGAGGAGCTGCTGAGGCTCCTCTCCTCCCATTCCCTGTTAGCTATTTTTTTGCAGGAGTCCATGCTGGGCATGTGCCCTCTGTCCACACTGTATCAGTCAGCGGGGCTCTACCAGGCACAGCATGTCTTCACAGCTGAACTGGTTGCAATACAATGCGTGGTGTGGGAGATAACATGTTGTGTCATATTCAGAGACCCAATCATGATATGATGCAACTGACAAAGTGCCCTGCATGCTCTTGGAACATTGGAATCTCTGCACCCCCTAATTTGAGAGATCCCTGATGCCACCATTACCATAAGGCAGGTGGATGTCAGGATTGTCTTCTGTTGGGTTCCTGGACATGCAGAGATTGTGGGAACTGGGCAACTAGGCCATCGTTTCT